>JAQZBX010070089.1:0-15474 GCA_029593785.1 Cabassous unicinctus
ATCCCAAACTACCCAGGATTGGGGGAAGAGCTATGGACTAGAATGGACTTGGTGGTGTTCTGTCATATATTGTGATTCAAGCAATGGAAGAAATTGTAACAGTGAGGTGGAGACGGTGGCCAATGGACATTTTCGGGGCAGGGAGGGGAGGGGCAGTTGAAATACAGGGGCTTTTTCGGGACTTGGGGGTTGTCATGAGTGGCGTTGAGGCAACAGATGTAGGCCATTTTGCATCAGCATATACCACGCAGAACTGTGTGGGAGAGAGGGTGGTCTATGATGTGAAATGCGGTCTATCCTTGGAGGCAAGGCCCCAGGATGTGTATATCCATTGTGGGTGATGTGCCACACGGATGAAGGATATTGGTATGGGATGTTGTGGGAGGTGTGGGAGGTGGGGAACATGGGAATCCCTGTAATTTCTGAGTAATAAGTAGGTAATCTAAGCACCTTTAAAAATATATATATATATATACATAAAATAACATTTATGTAAGCAAATGCACATATATGCATATGTATTTATATATCATTTTACAAATATTGGTATGTATTGTGAAAAAATTTGATTTTTACCAACAATTAAAAAAAAAAAAAGTCTGTTCACCCAGGACTAGATTTTAGTTCTTGATTTAGTCACACCTCCAGGAGATCAGGCTCTGCCTGGCTTGAGGGCATGGTTTGATCTTCTGCTTGTTCTTCTGGCAGGCCTTCCTTGCTGTGCTGCAGTGTCTTATATCCAACCCTCACATCTATTTTATCCTAATCTCCAAAGAAGCAGTGAGAAGTGATCCTTAGCAGCAGCTAGGAAAAGAAGGTCACGGTGATGCTGAGCAACAACTCGTGTGTGTGTATCTATCTATATCCTGGAAAGAAAACATGAGAAATCAATATACATGTTTGATTTTTTTATGAGAACCATAAAAATCCAAGTGATACTTCTGATAACATTTATTCCTCCCTCCATTCTCTATACAATTTTTTTTTTTTTGAGCCATGAACATTTTCTTTAGATGCTATGCTAGTAAATAATCCTTGTTTATTATATGATTAGCAGGGTGGGACTTTTTTGTTGGTGATAAATGATTTTTAGATTATTTTCCTGCATGAATTTTAGAAATGCAAGCATAGAGTTTTTGTTTTTTTTAAGATTTTATTCCCGCCGCATTGTTTGGGCTCTCTGTGTCTGCTTGTCTTTAGGAGGCGCCAGGAACCGAACCCAGGACCTCCCATGTGGTAGGCAGAAGCCCCAATTGCTTGAGCCACATCTACTTCCCAGCATAGAGTTTTTTTATTTTTTTTAAATCAGCTACAAGTGAATTATTTTTCTGACTCTAGGCTCCAGATAGCATTGGCTAAAAAATCCTGGTAGAAGGGAAGGTAGGAAACAAGGCCAGTCCGCCTGCTCTGGCCCTTGCAGCTGCAAGTTATTCTGGAAAATGGGAAAGAGAAAGGAGGAGGAAGGTTAGATTTGGGTAACAAAGGTCACTTCCTCTCCCTCCGGGAAGCTGGCTTTCCTTCACTGCTTTAGCTGGGCTCAAAGAGGAGGTCGAAGTCAGGTAATAAAGTCTTACTCATCCTTCAGTGGAGTCAACGCCAGATTAAATTCCGAATTCTAGAACTGAGCGCCCGTGTGAGGAGGGCCTCAGCCATGGCCACCCCGAGGGGCTTCGTGCCTTCCTAGGTGTAAGAGGAGGAATTTGGGGCATGCCATGCTTCCTGCTCACCTCAACACGGGCGCGACTGTCCCTTAGCCGATAATTTCCCTCATAAATCCTACACTCCTTAGGCCAGCCGCCTGTTTTTGTTAAGTTTTCACGGATGGGGTTAGCATGAGCAGACTGAGTGAGGCAGGCGGCTCATGCAAGAGATCTTGTATTTAAAATTTTGATACTTTGTTTATCATGGACTTTTTGCATTAATTTAATTTTTTGAAATATTGCACTAAAATATGTATCTGGGTTATTGAGGGGTTTTGGTGTCCCACAAATTCTGCAATTGAATGGAGTGCCTCACTCGCCTTGCCCCAGCCTCTGCCCAGTGAAAATACCTGCGAGCCAGCAGAATGTATGCCCGCCCGCACCACCGCTTTTTACGTAAGAACCAGTCCGGTCCCTCGCTGTCTCTGCCACGCGGCAAACGCCAAGTTTCCTGGCGCCCCGCCGAGCAGGACCCTCCCCTCTGGCCCCGCTGCAAGTGCGTCCAAGCAAAGCTCATGCCGCGGGGCCTCCCCGCCGCATCCCGGCGCCGGGCGGCGTGAGGAAGGGCTCGCGGCTGCCCCCAGCCGGGCCCGAGGGAGCCGAGCGGCGTGAAAAAGCTCCCCGCGGCCGCAGTGCGCAGCCGCGGCGGGGCCGGCCGCGCGCCCCAGCCGGGGACCCGGGTGGGAACTGCAGGGCGGGCTGCGGGCGCCGTCCCGAGGGGCGGGAGCCGGGCGGGTGTGCGGGGCGGGGCGGCCGCGAGGGGAAGATGACGCCGCGGGGGGCGGGCGGCGCTACCCGCGCCCAGATCCCCGCCCCGCGCCCGGCTCCCGAGCCGCAGGCGCCCGGCGGCAGAGCCCGGCTGCGGGCGCTCGGGGCGCGGGCGGCGGAAGCGGGGGTGCTCGGGGCGCGGCGCCATGCGCGCCTGGCGGCTGCTGCTGCGCGGGGCCCCGGCTCAGGCGGGGCGGCTCCGGGCGGCGGCTCCCCTGCGCGCTCCGGCGGCGGCCTGCGCGCTCTGGCCGCGGCTGCTGGGGCCGGCCCGGGGCTCCGGCGCGGCGGCGGGTCCCGGCCTCGGCGTCCCCGGGCCGCGGGGCTCCGCGCTGGCGCCGCCGTGCGCTCCCGGGAGCGGGCCGGGCCTGGCGCGGCTGCTCGGCCTCGGCCCGGGCAGGTGTGCGGCGCTCGCCTGGCCCGGGGCGCCCTGGCTGCCGCGCGCCCTCGCCGCCTCCTCCCGGGCCGGGGCCGGCTCTGCGGCTACCCCCGCCGCCGCGGCTCCCGGCGAAGACCCGAGGCGGCGCCGCTCGGAAGCGAAGAAGCTGCTGGGCTTGGCGTACCCCGAGCGCCGGCGGCTGGCAGGTAGGGGCCCGCCCTCCCGGCTGTCCAGAGCGTGCTGCCCCGCAGCCCGCGACAGGCGACCCGGGCGCGGGGCTGGGAGGGGCTGGGAGGCGCCCTCGGGCATGGCGGTCCCGCCTGGACGCGCGCGGTGCGCGAGGGCTCCGGACCTAGCCCGGCTCCAGGTTGTCGGGACAGTTTGCTTTGGCAGCGTTCTCAGAATGAGCCCCCCACCCGACGTCTACTCTGGTCAGTCTCTCCAGAAACGGGTCTGTTTTGTCCTAGGCCTCAGGAACGGTGACGCGACGCCCACAGCCTACTCGGGACTTTCTGCCTTGTGCGCCCCTTGCCTCCCTGGGTGGTAAATTACTGTCGCCTTTTCACAACAGTCAGCATTGGTCGCAGTCAGGTACAGAAGCGTTATCACAACTCAGTAATTTTAATAATTAAAAAAACAACGACCGCATAAATAGAACCATTTCTACAGCTCCTCATTTTGGGCTTTAAGTGGAAGGATGCTGTAAATGCCAGGCCTCCTACGATCTAAAAGTTTCTGGGATTTCTTCAGTAAGTGCTTGCTGAGCCCTGAGGGTTCACTCCCAAGCAGAAAGAACCCTACTCCCTGCTCCTGCTGGAGCTTCCACTCCGTGGGGGAAAACGTGAATGAAATAATCTCCGGAGTCGACATAGAGCTGCAGCTGCGGGGCTGGGAAAGGCCTTTGAGGTGGCCAGGTGCGTGGCTGGAGCAGGCCTGTGCTGCGCAGCCAGTGCTCCAGAAAGACTCCTGGAGGCCTCGTCTGCCCCCGAGGGCAGGTTTTTCCCTCCAGTGCATCCTGCCACTTGATAGTAAAGCTTAGGGGCAGCCTCTGTGTCATTTACCTGTTAGAATTATTTCAGAGTTCGGTTGGCTGTGTGTAGAATTGATGGACATAAGGGTCTTTTCCTCTTTCCTCCGTCCTCTCGCTGGACTGAGTTGCTTGAGGCAGGAGCTGGGTGGGATTCCTCTCTGTCTCCAGCTTTCAGCCATGTGTGGGGTGCAGAGCAGGGGCTCTGGGAGGAGTTCCAGGCCTCAGTACAGCAAGGCTGCCCCCACGCCCACACGGACTCCCGGCCAAGGCACCCAGGTTTGTTTTGTTGAAATAGTAGGTGGTGCCCGCTGGGTTTTAAGGTATCAGGCTGTGCAGGTACCTGTGTGCTTCACTAGGTATTGGGGTACCCCGTCCTGCTCCCCATGATCCTCACACCTTTTACCTCACCGTGTACTGGGGTACCCCGTCCTGCTCTCCATGATGTCACACCTCTTACCTCACCGTGTACTGGGGTACCCCGTCCTGCTCTCCATGATGTCACACCTCTTACCGTGTATTGGGGTACCCCGTCCTGCTCTCCATGATGTCACACTTTTACCTCACCGTGTATTGGGGTACCCCGTCCTGCTCTCCCATGATCCTCACCGCTTTTACTTCCTGCCCTAACCCTACATGTTTGAGACAATAGTCTTCAGTCAACAATGGTCCTTCCTTCTATTTTGATCTGTCATGTTGAAAAATTGTGACTGTATAATTTGAGGAGATAAGTCTGGAGTTGGTATGCTAATTTCTTTTTGCTTTTGTAACTTGAAGAGATAATAAATACATATTGTATGTTACGAGGACTGAATCTGATGATTAGGATGTATGGTTCCCTCAAAAGTTTCCGTATACAATATATTGACACCAGTCTGATGATGCCGTTTGTGGGATCAAGAGGCAGTGGGTAGCATCGTTACTTTGTAACTTAGCAGCCTCAGATGTTGGCACATCTCTTTAAAATGCTGGAGATAAAGAACAGTTTGTATTTTAATCAAAAGACCAAAAAAGCTGACTTGCAGAGGAAGAATTTCAACATTGATTTGTTAATTTTTATGCAATTAAAACATTAATGAGTTATGCGGTCCCATGCTTTGTGCAGTCCATTCAACGTGTGCACGCATGGCTCTCGTCGTGCACCACCTTGATTTTAGAACGTTTTCATTACTCCAGAAGGAAAATTCCCATACCCCTTTATACCCCCCTATTGTTACCCTTAGAATTGATGCAGTATCATCTTTTCCATTGCTGTAAAAATATTACAGTATTACTGTTAATTATGTCCATAAATTACATTAGTTGTAATTTTCCCATGTATCACCATTTTCTTAAACTTTGTAAAAGAACAGTCTTATATTTATATTATTAACCACAATCTTCATCCATCGATGAAATCAATGTTATACAGTCTCTAGATTATCCTCTAGCTTCCTTTCAAGTGACATTTATATCCACAGACTACCATTTTCAGCCGTAATCATCTTTATAAATCAGCAGTGTTAGTTATACTTACTATAATGTGTTACCATCTTTATTCACTTCCTTAATAAACCTTATTAAAAATTCTACCTACATTAAGCATCATCTCCCATTCTCAACCCACATTCTATCTCCAAGTAATCTATGCTCTAGAGTTTACCTCCGTGAGTTTATTCATCGTATTTAGTTCTTATTGGCGAGACTGCATAACATTTGTCCTTTTGTATCCTCAAGGTTCATCCATGTTGTCACAGGCATCTGATTTCATTTCTTCTTACAGATGAATAGTATTCCATCAAATGTGTGTACCACATTTTGTTTCTTCTTCATCAGTTGATGGACACTTGGGTTGTTTCCATATTTTAGCAATTGTGAATAATGCTGCTATGAACCTCAATGTCAAATGACAGTTCTTCTGAATTTATTCCCAGGAACGGGATTGCTGGACCATACGGCAGTTCTATATTCAGCCAAACTGTCTTCCACAGAGGCTGCCCCATTCTACATTCCTACCAGCAGTGAAGGAGAGCCCCTGTTTCTCCACACCCTCTCCAGCACTTGTAGATTGCTGTTTTTTAGTAGTGTTCATTCTATGAGGTGTTCATGGTATCTTATTATAGTTTTGTTCTGCATTTCTCTAATAGGTAGTGATGTTGAACATTTTTTCATGTGCTTTTTGGTCATTTGTATTTCCTCTTTGGAAAAATGTCTATTCAAGTCTTTTGCCCATTTTTAAATCGGGTTGCTTATCTTTTTATCATTGAGTTGTAGTATTTCTTTATATAACATGAATACCAAACCCTTATTGGATATGTGGTTTTCAAATATTTTCTCTCATTGTGTAGGCTGCCTTTTTACTTTCTTGACCAAGTCTTTTATAATTTTGAGGAGGTCCCATTTGTCTGTTTTTTTCCTTTCATTGCTCGTTCTTTGGGTGTAAGGTTTAAGAAACCACCACCTGCCACAAGATCTTGAAAGATGTTTCCCACATTTCCTTTTGGGAGTTTTATGGTTGTACCTTTCATATTTAGGTCCTTGGTCCATTCTGAGTTAATTTTTTTTATAAGGTGTGAGATAGGGGTCCTCTTTCTTTCTTTTGGTTATGGATACCCAATTCTCCCAGCACCATTTTTTGAACAGACTGGCCCAGCTGGGTGGGCTTGACAGCCTTGTCAAAAATCACTTAACTGTAGATGTGAGGGTCTATTCCTGAGTTCTCGGTTTGGTTCCATAATTTCTTAATTTCAAGAAAAATGAAAACAAAAATTTCTCTTCAAAAATTCAGTGTATTTGAATAATAACACTTCCATCTATCTTCAGCAGTTTGCTGAGGAGTATTCCACCTGGACTGTGTGATCAGGCATTTTGATGTTAAGTAGTTTGTATCTGAAACTTTAAAAACAGGATCTGTCTTTTAAAATGTTGACAATGTGTGCTGAGAGCAGTTTCAGCATTTTTTCCATTCCTCTTCTAGAAATGGACGGGGTCCTCCAGTCTACCCTTTTCCCACTTTGTGTAGGAACCTACAGCTATCTTTCTACAGCTGTGGCCGCACAATTGCTCTCCAGCCCCTTCCCTGATAACTCTTCACCTTATCCCCTTAGCCAAGAGCTGGCTGTGGGGCCAGTGCCGCCCGATTGGGGCGAGAAGTCCTGAGTCAGGCCCTGCTGTGCCCGGCAGATAGACGAGGCCACCGCTGCCTGGGCGTGCCAGGGCCTGGAGCAGCCAAGCCCGTGCGTAGCCCACTCTCTTGGGCTCTGAGGGTCTTCCATCAGGACCCTGGAGCCCTGCAGCTTGGGGCCTCTTCTCGTTCCTCAGACAGATTCCAAGGGAAGCTTTGGGAGGGCCCCTCCCCCTCCCCACAGTGCAGTGCTGGGCTGGGAGGGCGTCTCCCACCCAAATTGCTGATAAGGGGTGGTGGGGTTTGAGCTTGGGGCAGTTCTCAGAACAGGAGGCACCAGGAGCTTTGTGGAATTTGAAGTTCTGTTTCATGAAGGTGCACAAGTCACCCAGGAAGTGGCGGAGATGAAAACAGATGAGCCGATGAGTGCAGTAAGGAAAGGCACCGAGTCCCCGAAGCCCAGGTCGAGACCTGGCTCTGACAAGCACAGTGTATTCACGGGACAGTAAAGCAGAATCTTTGGAATTGGGACTGTTCCAGAAAGTCAGAGGTGTGTGTTTGCTATGGAAATACCGTATTTCAGAGAAAACATTCTATAGCTACCATTAAAAATGGTAGCCACTAGCCTCAAGTGTCCATTGAGCCCCTGAAATGTGTTTTAAGTATAAAATATACCCCAGATTTTGAGGACTTACTATGAAAAAGAGGATTTTAAAATTTTACTGAATTTTCATATCGACTGCATGTAGGTAATATTTTAGATATATTGGGTCAAATATAAAATGACTTTTTAAATATGGCTGCTCAAGTTTTAAATTACACCGGTGGCTCCCGTCGCATTCCTCGTGGAAAGCGCTGCTCCATGGTCACGGGTGCACGCGCCTCTCGGTGCCGGCTGAACCTTCTGGCCTTGCGCCAGGACGCGGGTCTCTGTCCTGCACACTCTGCCCCGTGAGCCTCAGAAGTCGCCTGGGCTCTGAGCCTTGGAATTCTCACCTTCCAAGCCCCTCGTGTCTTCTGTCCCTGCCCAGCCTCAGCGCTGGGCCCCTTCACTTGAGCCCCTACCTCACAGATGACCTCTGCCCTTGTCCCGTTACACCCTCCTGCACCCGCTGAAATGTCGCCAGGACACCCGAAAACTCGGCACGTCCAGAAGCCAACCCTAACCTTCCTCCCCACACCTGGCTCTCCTCCTCGTCCTTTGCGTGCTTGCTTGCTGTTTTTTAGGAGGCACCGGGTTTGACCCCAGGACCTTCTACATGGGAAGCAGGCGCTCAACCACTGAGCTACACCCGCCCCTCCCCCCCTTTTCTCCTCTGTCCCTTGTCTCAGTGAATGGGACCCTTTTAATGATTCATAACAATAATAAAGGTAATAGCTGGTATTGACTGATTATTTACGAGGTAATGGACACCCTGCTAATTGCTTTACATACGTCATCTAATTTTTTCCTCACAGCAATTCTGTGAGGGAAGTGTTCTTTTTCTTGCCATTTTATAGACGAAGAAACTGAGGTACAGAGCAGTTGACCTCACCCAAGGTCAGACAGCTGGTGGCAGGGCCGGGATCTGATCCTTGGTCCCACCCTCAGAGCCGGCCCTTCTAACCCATTGCCTGAATCCAGCCGTCACCTGTCCTGTAGGTTCCAGTCCTAGGTTTCGCAGGTCCTTTCACCTCCCTGCCCCACCCCACCTGGCTCTCCGTTGTCCTACCTGGTTTCCCTGTGCTCAGGCTTGCTGGCCTCCAGTGCTCCTTCCACGGCAGACCTGCCCTTACCAGTCCCCAGCATATCACCCTTGTGAGTCTTCCTTCAAGCAGAGTCTGTGCCCTTGTCACAGTCCAGGGCTGCTGACTCCTTGTGTCCCTCCGCGGGCTCCTCCCTCTCTCCTGCGGCCTGCGGGCCTCGGCTGGGTCTCTGCTGGAACGCTTTGCTCCTGCACCCTCTTGTCCCAAGTCGTGGGGAGGTTAAGAGGATCGGCTTCGTGTCTGGAAGCGTCTGTCGTCCACATGCTGGGCTGTCTTGGGCAAGCTCCTTGACCCCTCTGTGCTGCAGCTTTCTCTCTGGAAAAGGGGGGGAAGGGGTTTAAGGAAACGGTGCACATCAAATGCTGCATTTGGTGTGTTTAGCACCTGGGTGGGCTTTGGGGGTCGCTACCTGCCTAAATCATTGAAAGATACGTCGCATGCCCGGCAGCCTCTCCTCTGCCCTCCCCAAGCCTCTTTCCCAGCAGGCACTAAATACCTGCCTTGGCCCTTCTCCCAGCCACCTGCAGGGGCTTTCGCGCCCCTTTCTTTTGAAGGACATTTCTTTCCTTTCACTGTGACTGCCGGGGTACAGCAGAACGACGGTAACAGAAAGAGGCTTAACCAGGGAGAAAGGGAAATACTTGATAAGGCAGAAGAGTAGATCGGAGAGATTAGCTACTGATGAAATAGAAATATGAAACAAAGGCTTTTCTGATTCCTCCTCGGCTCTCCAGAGCCACCTGTTTCTGGGCACGCCTACCCATGAACCCATGAAGCCTGCGGTGCCAAGTCTGCAGAGCACAGAGTTGGACACTTTCTCTGCCCTTTTGGGCTTTCAGTTTAACCTGGGCATTGCTGCCTTGGGCTGGGCGTGATGTTTTGAAACAAAACCCTCAGGTCTTACATAGAAATGAAACAGTCCTTGGCCAGTTTCACATTATTCGGTTGGATTGTGCTTGGTTTTTCAGCCAGCCATGGATGCTCTGGCTCCAGGCATGGGAATCATCTCCACGTGGACTCTCTGAGCCCCTGGGTCTGCCGCTAGTGAAGAACTTACGCAGCAGAATGTAGGCCATTCCCCAAATACTAATTGAGCTTTTCCTCTGAACCATTCGCTGTAGGCAATGGGGAGATGGCAGTGAACAAAACAGGCAAAAATCTGTGTGTCCTGGTGGAGACAGTGAGCAAGTGCAGCATTTAGAATGTCAGCAGGTAGGAAGCACGGGTTTCTGTTTAGATCAGGTCCTTGGAGCAGCCCTTGAGGAGAGGACATTGGGCTGAAAGTCCGAGAGGCGGGAGAGCGGCGGGGTGAAGTGCTCGTTTCCCCGGCAATTCCGACTTGGCTCCAGGCTCACGGCAGGCTCCCTTTATCAGGGGCATTCGCGTGCGGTGCCTTTCACTGAAGTCTCAGCAGTGCCAGGGCTCTCCTGCGCTCCTCTGTCCCTTCAGCCCTGTGCTCTCCTGATGGGATTTTAGAAATAGTTCCTCGAAGGTAATAGCCACCTGCTGGTGGCGGGCCCCTTTCTGAGAAGGCCTGGGGAGCAGTGGCAGGCACCCTCCAGAGCTGCTGGGGACACCTGCTGGTCAGCCGGTTTTGGTCCAGGAGACAGAGCTTGTCCGATCGGACAGGCCCGGGCAGCCAGTGCGTCTGCTCCCCTCTCGGTCAGACTTCCCCTGTGCAGGATGGAAACTCAGGTCAGCCACAGACCATGTCCTCATTGGCCCCGGGGAAGCCCCCCGCCCCTCGGAGACCCTTCTGCTTTCTGAACGGGGTGCTGACCCCGACTGCGAGACCCTAAATTGCACAAGTCATTAAAAAGAATGAGGCAACTCAGGATATACTGTCAGTGGGGAGAAAAGTAAGCCCCAGACACAAAGGGAAACGTGGGTTTTGTTTCTAAGTTTGCGCCCACAGGGATCATCTCTGGGGGAGTAATGGACAGACAGGTGGGCACACGTCTGTGCTGCCCAAGGCGCTGTCGGGCTCGGGAGCGTCCCCCAAGTTCCCGCCTGTCCTGGCCTTAGGTCCCCCTAGTTGGGGACCAGGGACAACAGGGAGCAGGCTCTCGGCAGCCGGGACAGCCTGCCTGGAGAGGCTCGGACCCAGCCCTGACGGGCGTGGCTGCTCTTGTCCCCCAGCCGCCCTGGGCTTCCTGACCGTGTCCAGCGTCATCACCATGTCCGCCCCCTTCCTGCTGGGCAGGATCATCGATGTCATCTACAGCAGCCCCGGCGTGGACTCCGCCAGCAGCCTCAGCCGCCTCTGCCTCCTGCTCAGCGGCGTGTTCCTGGGCGGGGCCGCTGCCAACGCCATCCGCATCTACCTCATGCAGACCTCAGGTGAGGGGTCCGTGGCCCCAGGTCGGCCTTGAAGTGGGGGCGGGGGCGCCGTTTGCTCCGTGGCTCTGCTGCCCCTGGCCGAGCCCCACGGTCAGTGAGGACAGACCCCACAGCTGGCCAGACGGTGGGAGGGACGACCTGTACGTCAAGCTCAGCTTCTTGGATCTCTCTCTCTCTTAAAGCAGTTTTATTGAGATATACAGCAGTGGCTTTTAGTATAATCGCAGTGTTGTGCATTCATCACCACAAAAAAATTTTAGGGCAGTATCATTACTCCAAAAAAAAACTCCACACCCCTTAGCCGTCACCTCTCAATCCCTCTATCCTTGCGCAGCCCTAATTAACCACTAACCTGATTTCATCTTTATAAATTGATTCATATTTAAATTTTATATAAATGGAATCATACAATACGTAGCATTTCGTGTCTGGTTTCTTTCACCTAGCGTAATGGTTTATTGTCTGGTAATGACATGTTGTAACATTAACATACATCTGTTCAGTTTCAAAGAAAAAGTCATATATGCAATATTACCCATATTCGTATTTCACATGAAGTTTCACAATGCTATTCAGTCCCATGTTACATTTTTTAGCTTTCCTTCTAGTACTGTACATGTCCTTAGACTTTCCCTTTCAACCACTGCCACGCCCATATAATCACACTGCTAGTTACAAACATTATGATGTGCTTTCACCTTTTCTATTCATTTCCAAAGATTGACACATACCCTTTTTACCAATTCTGCACAGTTTAACCCTGAGCTTTCCATCAGTTCTCCTCTTACACGCGCTGGAGTTGAGCTGGTGGCAGGATGGTTTGAGAACAAGGCTTAGTCACAAGTCTGGAATTCTGGGGCTTCTATGGAAGCCTGTTTAGCTCCCCCAGGTTTTTGTGTTTTTTTTCTTCTCCTTTATTAGAGAAGTTGTGGTTTACAGAACAATCATGCACAAATTACAGGATTCCCATACACCACCCCACCACCACCTTGCATTGGTGTGTAGCGTTTGTTACAATTGATGATAGCACATTTTGATAATTGTACTTTTTTAAAATTTTGAGATACTGGGGCCTGGGATTGAACCCTGGACCTCGTATGTGGGAAGCCGGCACTCAACCGCTGAGCCACATTGGCTCCCCTGAGTTGGTTTTTTCATTTATTTTCTTGTTGTTTTGCTTATTTTTAGGAGGCACCAGGGACCGAACCTGGGACCTCCCATGTGGGAAGCGGGCACTCAACCGCTCGAGCCACATCCGCTTCCTGTAATTGTACTATTAATTAAAGTCCTTGGTTTAACTTAGGGTTCACTGTTTGTGTAATGAAGTTCCATGGATTTAAAAAACGAATTATTCTGTCATTGTATATGCAATCCCAGCATCGCCCCTTTGAATCATATTCAGCTGTGTGTCTCAGGGCTGCTAATTGTGTTCACAGTGTAGTGCTGCCATCGCCACCATCCATTGCCTAAGCATTTCCCTCCTTCCGGACAGGGTTCTACGTGTTAAGCCTCATGTCCCCTTCCCTGTCCCCACCCCGTCCCCTGCTAACCTAGATTCTAGCTCCTGACTCTGAGTTTGCGTGTCCTGGTTGCTGCAAACCCTGGAGATCATGCAGCGTTGGCCCGTCGTGCCTGCCTCATTCCTCTCCCAGGACGTCCTCAGGTGGCTGGGCCTTGAAGACGTCCCCCAGTTGGTAACTTTCACATAATCCCTGTGAAGAGTAGTCCTCACGCAGGCAGGTAGCTGTCACAGCAGGTCCCTTGACCCAAAGTCCTTGCTTGCCATTTAGCTGATAAAATACTCTGTAGATAATTAACTAGCTCTTGGCCTTTGAAGGTTCACCACAGAGCAGGATTACCAGGGAGGACCAAAATTAGCTTTTGAGAAATTCATGTAGTGACACCTCTTTGTAAATAGTGTATTTTTCACAAGTCCCTAGTTGTGTTTGTCACTGCGCTCCCTCAGCATCCCTCGTCCGTTTTGCTGAGGGAATATTCGTATTTGTTCCTGAGCCATGGCCATCCCTCTGCCAGGCCTTAGGTAAAGCTCCTTCTCCGCTGGGTGTGGAGCTGCCGAGGAGAGGGCCGGCCCTCGGTGGGCAATGCCACCGTGCCCGGCGGTGGGACAGCCTCCCCGTTTGCTCTCTGCAGGCCAGCGCATCGTGAACAGGCTGAGGGCGTCACTGTTCGCCTCCGTCCTGAGGCAGGAGGTTGCTTTCTTTGACAAGACTCGCACGGGAGAACTGGTCAACCGCCTGTCCTCGGACGCGGCCCTGCTGGGGCGCTCGGTGACCGAGAACCTCTCGGACGGGCTCCGGGCGGGGGCCCAGGCCTCCATCGGCACTGGCATGATGGTACGTGGCGGTTTCCGGGCGGTGCTCGGCCTGCGGCAGCCTTGGGGGCAGAAAGGGAGACGGCGTCTTCCCGCGGCGCCCCGCGCCCCTCGCTGGCGTCCCCAGGGTGAACTCTTAGCGGAGAGTGGACTTCAGCCTTTAGAAATGATCGCATTGCTGCTTGGATTTTCCACGAATGTACGAATCCAGGGTGTGAAGACAGAGAAACTGACAGGGAGTGGGAGTCCTCTTGGATTCCGAGCAGTGGGGAGAAAATAAGAGTGACTTACATCCAAAAAAAATAAACAGCCACGAAGCTGCCGTTTCCACCTGCACAAGACCGAGCACGCCTCCTTCCTCCCCTCCTCTGAGGGGAGCTGGTCACTTCCCAGAGCCTGTCTTCTCGCCTTAAGTGGGTGCCCACAGCATTGTCGTATCTGCCCACTTCCCTTCTTCAAAAACATGTCTCAGTGCAGACCAGCACTGTCGGTGGGAGTTAATGTGAGCCGCGTAATGGAACTTAAAGGTTTATAGCTGTCCATTTTAAAAAGTAAAAAGAAACATATTGATTTTAATAATTCCAATATAAACAACATTGCCATTTCAACATGTAATATGTTAATGAAAATTATTAATGATATGTTTATATAGTTTTTTCATATTAAGATTTCAAAAATCCAATGTATATTTTATATTTATGGAACATCCTCATTCAAATGCTAAAATTTTATTGGATGTACTTGATCTGTATTTAGATTCCATAAAATTTGCAGTTATAAAAGTAGATTCACATAAAAGCTATTTCAGACACACTTAAAGTTTGCAATAACTGAGTTATATATATATTTTAAAATTTAAATTAATTAAACTCAATGTAAAATTCGGTTCCTCACTCTCACAACTGCCCAGTGGCCACGTGCAGCTGTCACTTTGGAGAGCTCAGCTCTAGACTTGTAGACTGAGGGGAACAGCTAGTCCTTTCTCGCAGTTAGGAAAGCTTGGGTTTCTGTCCTGAGTCCCATGTGCCCTCCACCCAGAGCAGAGGGGCTTGTTGCCACCGTCAGCCTGTTAGATCTGACTTTTGCAGTGGAAAACGGCTTTGAAGTTTCATGTTTTCCCACCCAAAAGAGAAGCAACCGCCTGGAAAGACGCTACTTGTGCTCGAGCGCCATCTCTAAATGGTGGTAGTTCTGGGGTCCGTGAAGAGTTCAACCTGGGAGAAGATAGTTGAGGAACAACTTTTTGTAAAGTTGCAGAGAGCTCAGTGTAGGCCAGAGGGACAGGCGTGCGGCTTTGTCTCCCTGCCGGGCCCGCCGTGTGCGTTTGCGCGTTTACGTCGTAGGCCTTCCTCTCTGGTGACAGGATCCTGCTTCAGTCCTCAAAAGTGACTCCTTCAGCTTGGAATCAGAGCAGAGGAGCGGTCAGTTCTGAGAGAGATTCACCCGGGTCCTGGAAAAGCCCGGTGGGCTCTCCTGTCCCAGAACGCTCCCGTTTGCCCGTCCCGTGTCTGCCTTCGACGGGGTCGGGCGGGAGGACAGTCTTGCTTAACGGCAACTTCCATCACCTTAGGCTTGGATAGAGAAGGCGTCACCTGATTGACTCGAGATCAGTTGTGTTCAGAAAACACGGCTGCCTCACACATCACCATCGGGGGAGACAGCAGTCTCCTGAGCTGCATCTCAGTTCCCACTGGGATTACGTGGCCTAAAACTGCAGGGCTGCCTGCTCAGCGTGAGCCATTCCCGTACGTGACGGCACCAGGCTCACTCCTGCCACTGTTCCCTCCTCTTGAAGAGGAATTCCAACACGCTGTTATACCTGGAGTCACACTCTCTCCCTTTTACTTATTGTCTAACACCTACTCCACCAGGGTCGGGATTTTGGTTATCTCCCAAGTGCCTAAAACAGGGCCTGCTCCATGTGAGTGTTCAGTAAAGATTTGTTGGATGAGCAGGTGAATGACTGCTTGGTCCTGGATCCCTTCTGTTCCTTTACATTCCAGGCTGTAACATTTCCTCAGCATTTTAGGAGAGCCTTGAACTGATGACACTATTTTCTGCAAAAATGAGATTTTACAAATT
>JAQZBX010070090.1:0-15476 GCA_029593785.1 Cabassous unicinctus
AAAACTACAAAACAATGCTAAAAGAAATTAAAAAAGACCTAAACAAATGGAAAGACATTCCGTGTTCATGGATTGGAAGAATAAATATCGTGAAGATGTCAATCTTGCCCAAACTGATTTATAGATTCAATGCAATACCAATCAAAATCCCAACAGCTTACTTTACAGAATTAGAGAAGGCAATTACCAAATTCATCTGTAAGGGTAAGTGCACTAGAATAGCCAAAAGCATTCTAAAAAAGAAGAGCAACGTGGGAGGAATTTCACTGCCTGACCTTGAAACATATTACAAAGCTACAGCGGTCAAAACAGTATGGTACTGGCATAAAGATAGACAGACACATCAATCAGTGGAATAGAACTGAGAACCCAGAAATAAACCTTCACCTATACAGTAAACTGATTTTTGACAAACCTACCAAGCCCACGCTAATGGGAAAAAACAGTCTCTTCAACAAATGGTGTTGGGAGAACTGGATATCTATAACCAAAAGAATGAAAGAGGATCCCTATCTCATCCCCTATATAAGAATCAACTCAAAATGGATCAAAGATCTAAGTATAAAAGCCAGGACCATAAAACTACTAGAAGAAAATGTAGAGAAACATCTTCAAGACCTTGTAGTAGGTGGTGGCTTCTTGGACCTTACACCCAAAACACATGCATAAAAGAAAAAATAGATAAATGGGACCTCCTCAAAATTGAACACTTTTGCACCTCACAGGACATTGTCAAAAGGGTGAAGAAGCAGCCAACTCAATGGGAAAAAATATTTGGAAATCACATATCTAATAAGGGATATGTGATATATATATATCACATATATAAAGAGGATATATAAAGAGATGTTACTGATAAGGAAAAGTCACTGCAGCCCTCCCCCTCCCCCTTTTCCTAACAAGAATCTCCCGCCTTAGAACTGGAACCTGCGCTTCTGGCTCTGTAACCCTGCCCACTTGATTTCGTAACCTGCAAATTCTGCTTCTGTAACCACGCTTGCTTAGTTGCCTAAGGTAATGGAAAATTCCGCCCGCCAACTCGCTAGCCAGTGAATGGGAGCCTGCAGACCCCAATAAAAATTCCAGAAAACTGGGGCTGGGGGCCCAGAATTTGGAAACCAAACTTTCCTCTGGGCCCGTGCGCGTAATAAAGCCTGGTTCCTCCGCTCCCTCCGAGTGCCGTTTTTTTGGGTTTCCTATCGCGACAGCCGCAACATTACAACTCAGCAATAAGACAAATGACCCAATTAAAAAATGGGCAAAAGACTTGAATAGACATTTCTCCAAAGAAGAAATATAAATGGCAAAAAAAAACACATGAGGAAATGCTCAACATTACTCATGATTAGGGAAATGCAAATCAAAACTACAATGAGATATCATTTCACATCCGTCAGGATGGCCACTATTAAAAAGACAGAGAACTACAAGTGTTGGAGAGGATGTGGAGAGATAGGAACACTTCTTCACCATTGGTGGGAATGCAGAATGGTACAGCCACTATGGAGGACTCTTTGGCAGTTCCTAAAGAAGTTGAACATAGACTTGCCACGTGACCCTGCAATACCACTCCTGGGTATACACCCAGAAGAATTGAGAGCAGTGACACGAACAGACATGTGCATACCGATGTTCATAGCAACATTATTCACCATTGCCAAAAGTTGGAAACAACCCAGGTGTCCATCAACAGATGAATGGATAAACAAACTGTGGTCTATTCACACGATGGAATATTATGCAGCTGTAAGAAGAAATGAAGTCGTAAAGCATATGACAACATGGATGAACCTGGAGGACAAAATGTTGAGTGAAGCAAGCCAGACACAAAAGGACAAATACTGTATGAATGTGTTACTATTAACCAAATATATTGTGTAACATACTGTTTGATTAAAAAAAAAATTTATATGTATCCATTACATTTAATTGAGAAATGTATATATTTATTCATCTGTGTTTACTTTTTAGTTTTTAGTTGTTTATATTTTCAATTATTAAATGTGCAAAATAAAGTAAAAACAAACAAACAAAAAAAACACATGCATTCTTGTGATGCCTCTTGAGAACTCAAGGTGCTGTACAAACACATCGAAAGCATTAAATGCTCCCTGAAGAACTTTCCTCAGAAGTAATACTTCCATAGAGGAGAGTGCACTTAGGGAGAACCAATGGCAGGTCCCATGCCATTATCTCAACATGGCTCAACCTATGAGTGCCTGGAGTTTGGATGTAACTTTCCTGGAAATACAAGGGAAGGTGAGTTGACTCCCAAGTGAATTCAAGGTTAGCTCCTTGGAATATTATATTGCATGAGTCTACAGGAGCCTTCCATTGGCTTGCAGTTTCAGCATTGGTGGCCTGTAGGGGTCAGTTGTGCTTTTTATTTGCCCAGAATCCATTCCTCCTAGTTCTGGTAACTAAACCTCGATTTACTTTGGGAAGCCATTCTTTCCACACTTTTAACTATAGGGTTGGGGGGAGGTGGACCTCATCGCCCGCTCCAGAGGAGAGCATGGGACCAACCAGGGTGTCACATACCCTGGCTGCAGCCATACGTTCAGGGAAAAGTGAGTTACCCAAGCCAATCTGAACACTAAGATTCCATTCTGGAGCTTTTCTTAGTACTGTTGAGAAAGAGAAAGACTTTTTTCCGCTGGGACTTTTCACTGTGAGAATGTAATTCAGACACTCTCAGAGGGACTCTCCGAGAATAAAGTCATGCAGGGGAAAGGGAGCTGAGAGATGGAACAAGAGATGAGATTCCTGATGAGTGTCTGAGTGCCTGAATCCAGCTAGGCCTGAAGCTCAAATTCACACCTGGAGTTTTGGTTTCATGAACCAATAAATTCTCTTTCCCTCTCATTTTAAACCAATCTGAATAGTGTTTCAGCCACTTGTAATGCAGAGAGATGAAACCAGCAAATTGAAATTTGAAAATATAGGTCAGGAAAGGTAACTCAGGCTCAGGTGAAAACCAAAACCTTGAACCATGGTCACAAGCAAACTGACTTTGCATCTTTCTCCTTTACCTGCACCTTAAGTTCCATTATAGAATTAGGCAGAGCAGTGGGCTAGGAAACCAGCAGCAGCAATAATTTTTAAAAATACTTCTACATGAAAGAAGAATCTGGCCGTTCTTCCCTGGTTTTCTTGCATGTGTTGGCCAGGTTCACTGGCTTTCCTTTCACATGCATTCATTTATTCATTTGTGTGCTTCCTTGGGGGGAAGACACAGAAATATGCCAGAGGCTGGGAGGGGCGGGGATTGGTGGTGCTTTAAAACGCTCAGAACTTGCTATAGGGTAATTCTGCTAGCATTTGCCATTGAGCCCGCAAACTTCAAAAAAGATATTGTTCAACTTGTGCAGCATCTAGAGGTGTCCATCTAAAAGAGTTACTGACTCGCCTGTGTATGCCAAGCTCCAACTTCCACACCGTCAGACCAAGTGGGGCAGGCTTTCTTGTTTTTAGGAGAGGTTGTTTCTAGTCCCTAGCAAGCCAGCCTGAATACTACTGCCAAATGATTCTTCACAAAACCCTGTACTCCATTGCCGTCCCACCTGAGGACTTCAGCGATTCCCTATAGTTTTCATATTGAATCCATCTGCTTCTGTTTAGCCCTTAATAAAACTAATGCTAATAATAAGAGCTAACAGTTTGGAGTAGTTACTATGTGCCAGGCACCATGCTTAGATTTTATATGAATTATCTCAGTTAATCCTCAAAATGGGACAAGGGGAATTGTAAAGCAGATATCAATCTTATTCCTATTTTTCAGATAAGGAAATGCACAGAGAGGTTAAGTAAATTACTCAAAGTAACATTGCCAATAAGCGATGAAGCCAAAATTCAACTCTGATACTCTGACTCCAGACTCCGTTTTTCTGCCAAAAGACTCTGCTGCCTCAAAGTTCTTCCACAGTCTGCCCTGTCTCCATCTTATTTCTCACAAGTCTCCAATTTCCACCATTCACTAGGCTGGTCTTATGACTATGTCCACCATTCTCTAATTTTATTGTCTTTATTCATTCATTCATTCAACAAAGCCTGAGCTTACAGCTGTGCCCAATAATTTCATTGTTGTCTTTGTTCCTTCTTTTCTTCATTCTTTCACTCAGCAAATATTTAGTGTGTCCCATGCCCCAGGTACTCATATTGCCACCCCCAACCATGAATACTTTTTCCACTACTTCACCAATCTTTCCCATCCTTCAAAGCTCTGCTCCCACCCCAGGCAGTACATGAATGCCCCCTCCATGAATGCTGAGGCCACAGAAAGGTATTACATAGTTTGGCATTCCATTTCTCAGGAGCCTTGCATCAAACTGTCTTGCTGTCTTGCTTTCCTGATCAGGTGTCAGATGCCTGGAGGACTGAGCGCACATTAGGCATTCAAGAAATATGCTTTCATGCAATTTTTGAGTGAACAAGTGAGGTGCAATGAAAATACAATGGTTATTAAAATGACCCTTTTAAAATATTATGACTCTGGGTTCCCTTTCTTTGCCCTGGAATTTGCCTAATGTCTATGACAGTCTTATGAGGCAGGTATTTTTAGCCCCATTTACAGGTGAGAAAATTGAGGCTTAAAGAAGTAGGTAACTAATTCACACAGTGGATAAATCTCAGAGCCCAGGTTCCCAACCATTTTGTCTCCTTAGTCCTTAGAGGGTTCAGCTGAATTAACAGATGATGAGAATGCACTGCAGCCTCTGTGGCTAATGGCCTTTCACAGAAAATATGCTTTGCCGGGGCCTTCTACACATTTTTTCTTCTCTCTCTCTCTCCAGGAATGGAAATTCTCTGTGAAGAAACTTGAAGAAACTCTGGCAACTTCTATACCAGGACTACTGCTCAATCCTGAGATCTGAGGTCAAAATCCTAGAAAAGAGCCATGGGGGTGCACTTCCTGGCCGCATCTCTGATTCTTGGATGCTGTCAGCAACAACGTTCCCTGAGTTTTCACCCATGTGGTAGCGCTTTTTCCTCAAGGTGTCAGAAGGGTAGGGAATGTTCTGTTTTTCCTTTGATGGTTACAACTTCACTCTACCAACTCAGTGAACAAGGTGTGCCCAGGGACCTTACTGAAAATGTGTCCTATCATCTTTTCTCCCTCAGTACAGCCCCCATCTGTCCCAACTGCCATATCTAGCTTCCCTCCTTTCCACGGCTGTCACACCTGACTTCCACCCCCATCCTTGCCCTGCCCTGCCTGGATTTGAGCCCAGGAGGCATGTGCTTACCCCTAAAGGCCGGGAAAACCTTACAGCTAAAAAGCCTCTACTGTCTTGATGGGCACTGTCCGAGTATGGTTATGGTTGTGCCCATTTCTTGTCTCTGCATCAGTACCTGCAAAGTGTGGCTCTTGCCCCTGATGATCCAAAGATGGTTTGGGAGCCTCCCTCAGAAGCTAACCAGCAATGCTGCTCTCCCCTACCAATCTCTGAAAGACACCCCCCACTGCCTTACCCTGAGGAGACATTGGCCTGCACCAGATTCTCTCCAGCTGCTCCTTCTTCCCCTCGGCCCTCACTTTTGTAACCTCTCAGCCTCCCTTCCTTAATGCTGTTAGCACCCCTTCCTGGGCTTCTCTTCACCTTGCCCTCCCTTTTCAGGAACCCATCCCCAAACCACTGCCCACTTCTCCTTTCTCTCCACTCCCTACTCCCTCCTTTCTGAACCCCAGCTCTTTCTCCTTCTACTCAACCCTTCAAACCTCATTCTGGCCCAATTCTTCCTGCTGCCTCCCCTGCCCTGCCACCCCAGCTGTAGTTCCCCACCTCGTATCTGCCAAACAGCCCAAGTCTGCCTGCCCTTGCCCTGTTCTCACCATCTTCCTGCTGGCTATTCTCTCCCCTTGGGACCTGGGCTCACCTTTGCAATCTCTTCTGTCCTTATTTGGACAGCTCTGCCTGGAAGCCATGATTCTCCTCTACCTTTCACAATTGTCTTTTTTTTTTCTCCACATTTGTATGCTGGTTTCTTTTAAAAATAAATGCATAAAAAGTAAAAAAGTGTTACTTAAAAGTATTAAGAAATTAATAAACAACACAGGTGATAGTTGGATTGGAGGCACACCATCCATAAGCTCTGGGGCTTTAGGGCCATGTCTCAGCCAGGCTGTTATTGCTCAGTACCTGGCACCAAAAGGTGCTCACTAGATGTTGACTATAACTTCCTTGTCTAAAATCACACACTGTGAGAGGAAGACAACATATAGGAAACCTCCATAGCAGTGCAGGGAGTAGGAGACCAACAATGAAATGAAACTCAGTCAATAAGAAGTGAAAGGATGAAATAAGAGGGAGTAACTGGACCTCCACAGAATGTTAAAATTCATTTCCAAGCTGGTGGTCTATTTAGGAAGACTGGAGAGTCAGAGGTGAAAGCCTACGATTACAGCAGGCAAGGGGAGAAATTTGGAGAGAAAAATCCATTTCTAAAATGAGAGTATAAAAAATCCTTTCAAGGTGGACTTGTAAGTTTGTTCTAGACTTTGCTGGGAGTCACTATGGAAGGCTTTCAGAGACTTCTCTTCCAGTTGGAAGACATTCAAGACAGGAACTAAGAGCCTGGGCTCCAGCCCCTCCCCTTTCCCCTCCTGACACAAATGAAGTCTTAGTACATTCTTGGGCATTGGCTGCCTTACTTGCTTTGAGGTTTATAGGGAAAAGCTGCCAGAGAGCAAGTTATTTATCAGCCTCAGCCCCAGACCTCTGAGGTACAGCTCAGAAAACAAACTGCCACTTCGAACCTAGTTGGGTCTAGACTGAGAAGAAACGAGAAGGCAGCAGCCCACAGCGAACCCTGAGTGCCACGCACTGGACAGGGCACCGCAGGGACACCGGCCCTGCCTCCCAGGCACTTGCACTACGACGAGAAGTATCGGTTGCAGGGTCGGAGAAGTGATCCAACCTGAAGGGGTTGTCTAATGGAGTCTCGGATATCAGGCCCAGCTCAGAGTCCTGCACAAGGAAGTCATAGCCTGACCTCCCGCCCCGGCGGTGCCTCTGAATTGGGCGGCTGGGGGCGGAGCCCGTGCTGTGACGCCGCCCCTCGCCTCGTCCCGCCCGGCGTTGCCAGGGCGATCAGGTGACTCGGAGCTCTTGGCTCTGGGGGCGGCCGTGACGTCAGGCGCGCTGCGGCTTCTCACTCGCTCCGAGGCAGGTGCGGCGCGTCAAGGGCTGTTCCTCTACGCTCTGTCGGTTCCGGACCAGACTAGTGCCCAGTCCGTTAGTGGAGCAGAGCGGAGTGGAGAGGAGCGGAGAGGTGAGGCGAGGCCCAGCGGGCCCGAAACCAGCCAAGCTGGGACCAGCGAGGGGGTGCGGCGCGGGCAGAGGCTCTCCGGAGCTGCGCGCGTCCCCGACCTCTCCAGGGAGCTCCCCGAGATCCGGCACCAGGGCGGGATGGGCCGGCGGACCGGGCTGAAGGGGGGGCGCGCGTCGCTTCTGGAGCGGGGAGTGCTGGGAGCTGAGGAAGGGGCTGCATCCCGCCGGAAGCTCATCCCGGCGCCCGCGGCTGCTCCTTCTGCTCAATGGTCGTCGCGCCGCTGGCGGAGGCCGGTGGGGCTCCCGCGCCGCCCGCCCTCCCTCTAGTCGTGGACCAAGCGGCTCCCAGGACCCGCGTTTCCTCTGGTCTCGCCTCCCCGGGAGTTAGTGGGCCCCGAGCTGGACTCGCCACACCCTGTCTCGGGGGACGTCCGCGAGAGGCGTTGGCTTTCTTCGCCTTGGGCTGCGATTTGTGTGGCGCTGTCGAGGGCCTACTACATGCCCTGTGCCGGGTCTGCTGGGCGTGAGCCGGTTGGGAGCCCCGGGGTGGGAGCAGAGGGCGGTGGTGGACTGGAAGTGGGGGGCGCAAAGCAGGCGCCCAGTGGCCGAGGGCTTTCAGAAAAGGTGCTGCGGAGAGAAGGAATCCTGACTGTTGGTGCTCAATAGACCTGTTGGGGAGGTGAAATCTGAGCAGGGTCCTGAGGAGTGGTGGGAACTAATCTCTGGGGAGCCAGTGGGTTATGGAAGAGTAGGGGAGGAAGGAAAAGAGGGGACCTCGGTGAAAGGAACCACGAGCCTTACGCTGGAGGTAGAGGAAAAACGATTCGGTGTTTGGGGGAAAAAAAATTTGGAGAATTAGGTTAGGACCGGTTAGGAAAAACTCTGAATGCCCCGCTGAGGGTTTGTGTGCTGTGGGGAGCCATCTAAGCGTCGGCTGGATTGGGGTGAGGGAAACACGGGTAGGGAGACACTGGAGGCTGATTTAGATAGTCTGGGAAAGAGGTGATGACGCCTGCAACTCTCTTCGGATAGGATTCCGGGAACTTTGCTTATGAAGTATTTTTAACAGACAGGGATGGTGGCTTAGGCAGTCAGGTGCCATACACCTCTGCCATTGTTGGCATATTAAAACAAACAAAAAACGCCCACAACTTTTATGAGAGAAAGGAAGCACCCAAAGGTAGGTCATTTTATCTTATTTGACCGGATTTAATGACTAGCCTAGAGCTGTGCCCCCCTCAATATGCACAGAAGTTGTAATGTCCCCAGCACTTGCCCTTCAAGGATTTCAGAGTGTTTTACAAACATCTCTTATCCTGAGGGTGAAACCAAAACCCCTAGTGACTGTTAGGAAATTTAATGGTGTGTGTGTGTGTGTGTGTGTGTGTGTGTGTGTGTGTGGTTATTAAAGGAGAATAGGTACTTAAGACATGAATATGGGGCATTGGGTAAGCATTTCAGGAAGGGGGCCCATGTTCTTTCTTAATTGTATAATAAAGATCTCTGGTCCAGAGTTCCCCTTTCCTTTTGGCAGTCTCTTAGCTTGTGGGCTTCTCAGTGTAAGGCTGCTTAAGTGTGAATTGGCCATTTTGTCTTGATTTCCAAAGAAACTGGAAGAAGATATGGTTATATGAAAAGGAATGAATTTTTCTCAGCCCAGAAATTCACTGATGCTGTAACAAAAAAAGGCACAGCTCTCCTTTTTACATAATAGTTTAGCAACTTCTATTTTCTGGAAGGAAGTGAAATGACTGAACCTTCCCACCACTTTGTTTTGTATTTGTTTGGCCCCAGAAAACAGAATTGGACCTCTAGGGATCCTGTACAGTAAAAGGCAGTTTAGGGAATTACGGAGACCTTAAGAGAGTGGCCACAGCTGTTTTGTGCATAAGCGTAGAAACAGGCCTTAGCACTCCAGGGAGGGCAGGTTCCGTGTGGTGGGACCTGGGGAGGGTAAACTTCCAGTCAGATAGTGAAATCATTCTCTATAAAAGTAAATTCCACAATAGGGTGACTTGAGCATTGTATGGGAAAGACTAGTTTCCCCCCCTGAGTTCCCATTCAGTAATGGGGCTTCTTACTCAAGTGATTTTTTTTAAAGGAGCTTTACAAGATCCCTGCCCCCACCCCCAATATTAATTGCTGGCAATAAGATTTCTTGGCCACATTTTAAAAGTTAGTTAAACATTTTCCAAACCTCTTTTGATAATATTTGAACAGGCCAACAAATTATGCTTCTTTTGGAAGGAAACAGTCTGCTGGCCTGCCGATCCCCCCAACACAATAAATATGTGCTGTCAGGGCAGTTAAGGAGGCCAAGAATTTTTGGAAGTTTTCCACAGTCCTGCTTTCATTAACCCCTGCCACCCCCACAAAGCTTTCCCATTGGTAGAGAACTTAAGACTTCATTGTCAGGAAAAAAAATGTTAGTGGATTTTTCTAAACACAAACTATGAGAAACACAGGAGCTGGCCTTCAACAGATATGCCTTCCCTTACAAGAACTGGGTGGCAGTGAGGGGCAGGGCTGTGGTATGGGCCACAGACAGGCCACGGAGCCATTTCTTGAGCTCTGTGCCTGTGTCACCCAAGGCCCTGGATAGGGCCCTCCTTTCTTGGCACAGAAATGTTCTTCGACCTTGAAACAGGGTGATGGTCAGTAACGCCATCACAGAGGTACCAAGAAGAATTAATGAGAGGCTTATATGATATTTGAGCTCCTCCATGGCATAATTTTTTTTTTTTCATTTTCATGACATAATTTAATTCTTAGGGGAATGGTATTTTTTTATTTTTATTTTTTAGTTTTTTCAGGAGGTACTAGGGGGAATTGAACCTAGGACCTCGTACATGGGAAGCAGGCGCTCAACCACTGAGCTACATCTGCTCCCTTGAATGGTATACTTTGCACTGAAGTAAAATAAGAAAAGAGATGAACGTTCCAAACTTTTGTAAAAGCCCAGTTCAGACTCTTAAGGCATTTTTGCTTTTTTTTTTTCCTGGCGTTTAAGAGCTTTCCTTACCCTTCAACCTGTAATCAAGATCTTGAGGCATGGGAATACATGCATATTTCTCTTTCATATGTAAATCAACTCAGATTGATCATCACCCTTTATTTCTTTTAGTTTTGTTCTGGGTTTGGCTCTTTCAAGTATGTGGAGTAAACCAATGACAGAGCAGGTGGTGGGACTGACAGTTTTCCCAGCATCCTTTCAACAGCAAGAGTATCATAGGAAGGTGTCACAGCCCTAAAAGGAGTTAGTTATTAAGTTCATCAGAGAGGTAAGTGGGTAATAATGCTTAATAAATTGAACAATGAGTAAAATAGTAATCTCTTAAAATTCCACCTATCCTAAGTCAAGTCTACCAGTCCAGCAACTCAGTCAAGTAGACATTCAAGTGCTTGTTGATGTGCCCAGGGACTCTGCAGAACTACCTCACCCATCTCTTAGATTTCTGGTATTTGTTGACTAGGCATAGCTATCTCACATATGGGAAACTCTGAGAGGCTTCTTGTCGCTCAGGTTGAGCTGAGCACTGATTGGCTGGGCTGTAAAATGGAAGTCGGCAATTAAAAGCAGTAGTACAGGAGGGAGGGAATTGAACATAAGTTGACCCTCCAGCCTCACAGCCAAGAAGGTTTATGCAGGACTCTTCAAAAGGAAGTGAGTAGGAATGACACTTCTGTAGTTTTTTAGGTGACATGGAGTATTAGTACTGACTTAGGCCTCAAAGCTCGGTCTAGGAAACTGGGTGGGTCCTCAGATCTAAAGCAAGGGAGACAAATGGTTTGAATCCAGTCTCTGTAGGCAGTGATCTTGTGATATGACTTTCCCAAAAAGAAGGGATGGTTTGTATTTTTCTGAACCTTTTCAGTTAAAGGTAGTCATGATAGGAGGAGGCTTTGATCCATCTGAATTTATTCACTGGGGAATAGTAATGCCTTATTCAGAGATGCCTATCATTAGTTCCTTGATGATTGGTACTAAAAGAATCATTAGCCAGCCCCAAGAGCATTGGCCCAGAAAATAATTGTAACTGAAAACGATCTAGATATGGTCAGTGTTCAAAGAAAGAGAACAGTTGAATAGCAAAGGTTTTTGGGGAGCGGAAACTTCTGCCACATTAAATTTATAATGCCGCTCATAATACTTTACCAGCCAGATTTCAGTAACAGGACTTTGGGCAAGTCAGCTGGGGAGAAAATGTGTAGAGACAGACATTTGTAGGAGTGTATCTATTTCATGAGTCCTTATCATTAAATCTAACACTTAATGCTTTCTTCCTACCACAAGCTTCCTGAGTACCCTAGACCTCTGCCCCCTCCTACAGTTTTTCTTTCCTGAAAATGCCCTATAAAAGAAAAACTTTCTCATGCTATTTCACACGTTTGAGAGATTCATGAATTGGGCAGCATCTCATTCAGAAAATAGAAGGAAGCCCCACCAAGAGGGTGGAAAAGGAAAGCTCATATAGGTCGAATGTGGAGGCAAGTGAGGAAATGTTCTGATTGGCTGACATTAAGTTTCCACTTTACTTAGGGTGGTTTTACAAAGTGGGGAGCAGGTGTTTGATTCAGAAGGAGGAAGTTAGCTGGCAATAACTGATTAGCTGATAAATTTGGTTTTCTGGGCAAACCAGATACAGCAGGTGGTATTGATAACAGCACAAACTTCTGCCTGCTCAGCCAGCAAGCAGTCAAGTGCAGCTCTGTAATCTAAAACAATTCTAACTAAAGAATCTAATGGTTTTTGTTATGCAGCAATAGCTTTTACAATGGGGACTCAGCAGTTTCTCCTATTGTTATAGATGGGCCTCTTTTGTTGGACACTTAAATTTCCTTGATTAGGAGTTAACATAAATAGAAATATGATTGGAAGCTTATTTATAACAATACCACCTGCTGTATCTGGATATACACTTCTGAGGAAGTCGAAAAGCAGTTATACAAAATAGTCCAACAAGCCACATGGCTCAAGCAAGTAAGTCCTTCCTTGGAATCATTCTCTAATCTCTTTGATTTCAGTTGGTTGGGGTCCTAGGGTCCTTGCTTAGATGCGTACTCTAGACGTTGGGCATTTTACTACTCATAGTAATCATACTAGTCTCCCTGGTGTGCTGTATCCTCTCTATAAAGTTTTAAATGGTTGTACCCAGCCATCTTGCCAAATGGTGTCTGACTGTCTGGAACGACAGAAGCACGAAGAGAACAAAAACAACCAACCCCTTGATATCTGTAATCTAGAGTTAATCACCCATGAAAGCCATATAGAGCCAGCAGATGGTAACAGAGTGGCACAATGCCTTAAATTTTGATCTCAGCCCTTGGCTTGGCCAAAGACCGAATCAAAAAGGGGGAACTGATAAATAAAATCTAGTAGGCCCAACATGGAGGCACCCATGCTAAGTCCCACATCAGCAAAACCAAAAACCTGAGCTATTTTCTATAAATGCCTGGTTTGCCCAGAAAACCAAATTTATCAGCTAATCAGTCTATATACTGAAATGCCCAGGCATATTGAGAGTGTGGGTCACGGTCTTGGACCCTTCCACAAATGAAAATATAACCCAAAGGTGCACCTAGAACACCGGTGAGGATTTGATTTTTTAGGGAGTGCTCGAGTTGGCTGTTTCTAACCATACATTGCTTATGGAATTGTCACAATATTCCATATCTAGAAGGGGCCAAAATGTCATTTTTAAACAGAGCATTATACATAGTGGGAGCTGTCCTGTCCTGTCTCTTGGAAGGATGATATAAGGACAAGTGGTATTGAAGTGAGAGTAATCTCTGGGTCAGTCATGTGTTAATGCACAATGAAACTGGCTATCAGAGAATAGGCCTGAAATGTTTACAGTGTTTGTGAGGTTAAAAACAAGGCATGGGTGACAAAAGCTGTAATAGCCTGACCCTATAAATATGGGTGGTTTTGCTGGCTTGATTGTAAGACACTGGCATTTGGAATTCTTAAAAAAAAATTGGTTACTGGCTGCCGACAGGATCCCCTGGGTCCTGAGCAGATTGGGGTTTATGCTGGCAGATCCAGCAGTCATTTAGATTCCCCCATCTTGCAATGGCTTGGGAAAGCAAATGATAGTATTGTCTTTCCAGGCCATGGCAAAGAGGAAGGAAGAGGCAAACAGAAACAGTTTAAACATCTTTGGTGGTATCATTTTCTAAGCAAGATGGAAAAGATGTGCAAAAGGGGTGTGGAAACAATAAAAATGCAACAAAAATTGTAAGGAATAATATAAGGAATATGACAAGAACATCAGCATTCATGGGGTCTTGTTGTGATCTTGGACAGAAGCTGTTAAGAGTATCTGATAAGGTCACTTCCAGAATGGTGTCCCTGTTTTGTGTTGATGTTGCTTCCAATATATCTAATTGCTACAAGTTAGGGTATAAGGAATCTAAGGGAGATTCAGATCTGGTAATGCGTACCTTACCTGTTGGAGATAATCATTTGCATAAGTCATTAGTAGTTTACAATATTGAGTTATCTCCTGCTGGGGAAGCAGGGGATCAATGATAAGTTGGAGGCCAGTTGACATAGGTCTTCCAGGGATAATGTCAGGGAGAAAGTTTGTTTCCCAAAAGGTTTGCTTTGAATGGTCATAAGGGCCAGAGGAAGAACTTCAGGCCAAGGTAACCCAGTTTCCTCAATTAATTTAGACAGTTTAAGTTTTAATATGCCGTTTGTTCTCTCCGCCTTTCCAGAGGATAGAGGTGTGGTAGGGACAATTATAATGCCAACTAGTTAGTATAAACTTAGAGCTTTAATGACCTGCCCAGTAAAATGAGTGCCTTGGTTACTAGAAATAATGGAAGGCATTCCCTAGGTGGGAAGTACATTTTCTAAAAGTTTTTTTAGCAACTGTTATAGTATCTACCTTAGGACAAGGAAAGACCTCTGTCCATTGAAATGTTTGATGCTACCTGATACCATGAATCACCTTAACTTGGTCTTTAAAATATTCAGATTATTTATCACTGTGCCAGACTTATTAACATATGTTAACATAAATGCAGCATTGTTCATGGGCAGTCAGAGTATCTAGCGTCTATCTGGTTTTATTTATTTATTTATTTATTTAGAACCTGTGTATTTTGCAAGAACACTGATGTTAAGCTGTCAACTTCAGTCCGAGAGGCTGAAGAGCATTTAGGGGGGGTATTAAAGCTCTGTTTTATAACCTTAGATATATGTATAACTGTTCACGCCAGGTTATGTGTTCCTGGGGAAGGTATGATGATGTACATGAAAGAGCCGAACTCTGTATTACGGTAGATCATGGGAGCGGAAGTATTAACCCTCTTTTGTCAGTTTGAGGCATGGTATATGAAAGATACCAAGTTAGCTTTCTGACTGGCATTTAGGTAGGTAGACAATATATGCAAGATCACAGGATCCAGTTCTATTTGCAGATAGGTAACAGAACCATGCAGTTGGGAAGCGGATGTGGCTCAAGCGATTGGGCTTCCGCCTACCACATGGGAGCTCCTGGGTTCGGTTCCTGGTGCCTCCTAAAGAGAAGACAAGCAGACACAGAGAGCACACAGCAGATGGACACAGAGTGCAGACAGCAACCTCAAACAATGGGGGTGGTTGGGGGTGGAATAAATAAATAAAATAAATCTTTAAAAAAACAAAACCGAAAAAAAACCCCATGCAGTTATCTGCGGTTTACAAAGGGGATGCAAAATAGCCCAGAGGATGGAGGGAGGAGAATCTGATAACCCACAGGAGTGTGCTATAGTTTTCCATTGAAACAATTTCTCTATAGGTACCCTCCTTTTGATCAAAGATAACCTTAAAAAGATTATTCTTAATCCTAAAATAAATCTGGTTTCATTTAATTTGGCCTGATTATTTACATAGGTGCAGCAAGAATGGCAGTTTACCATATGGGCCTTTTTAAAGTTTTGTAGTTTTCATGAGGAACCTCTGATTGGACTTTTAAAAGTCTCTCAAGGCTAGGAAGCCAAACCAAGAACTTGACACCAGATTTCATTGCAGTCCAGAAAGTAACTTTCTTTACTGACTTTTTTTATTTTTTATTTTTCCTCTTAACTTTATTTGTACATTTAATAATCGAAAATATAAACAATTAAAAACTAAAAAGTAAACGCAGATGAATAAATATATACATTTCTCCATTAAATGTAATGGATACATATAAATTTTTTTTTTTTTTTTTTTTT
>JAQZBX010070091.1:0-15461 GCA_029593785.1 Cabassous unicinctus
TGGTGGATCAAGGAAACATTCGCTAATTTAAAACTTTAAATACATACTGACAAATTGCTTTCTGAAAGAACTTCCTCAGTGAGTCCCATGAGCAGTCTGGGAGAATATGTGTGTGTTGACTTGCTTCCCCAGAGCCTTTTCATTTATTTTCATCTTGAGGATCTTACAAGAAAGCAGTTGATTCTAATTGTTTAATCAGCTTTTTCCTGGTTTCTAAAAAAGGCTAAACATTTTTTGTATATTTATTGCCTATTTGCATTTATTTTTATATTTTATAAACTACCCATTCATGTTTTTGCCCAGCTTCTAATTATGGTATGCATCCTTTTCTTAATTTATATAAACTCTTTATATATTAGGGAAGTTAGTATACTACCTTATATGTTACAATTTGATGCCAGTTCTCATTTGACTTTCATTTTCATATAATTGTGATAATAGTAAATTGTTTACTTTTATGCCATTAAATAATATGCTATTTCTGAAAGCATCATAAATATAGTCACACTCCTTATATGAGCAATTTAAATTCAAAAAGAAAAAACATATTTTGGAGGAACTCTAAGCGGTATCAAGGTGACACCTATTTTCAAACAATCTGGAGCATGGCCAAAATACACTAACTGTGTTATTTTTCATAAAGATTTGCTATAAGGCTCAGTTTTTTGCAAGGCAAGCAAATGAAAATACATAATAATACTGCTATAGATTGTTGATAATCCTTGGGGCACATATTGAAATTTCTGCAAAGCAGCTAAATGTGTCACTAGGATTTTAAAGTATCTAATACATTAATGTGGAAAAACAGATGTCTATCTGGTCAAGCAAGGAATGCTTAATAATGTTTTCAGTGGAGAAATTAAGGTTCAATACTCTCTAGGGAACCTTAAAATGCCATAGACTACAAATGGTAGACAGGTCAGCTTTATAGCACATATGGATCTAGAATGCTAAATATCTAAATGCCAGTAAGTCACTTGGTGTGAGCCATTTGGTTTTAATTGAATGGCCTTGTTATAATAAGAGAAATGCAATCCATTGGCTTAATACACAGCATTGTTTTGATTTAAAAGGCAAGTAAGATACAAGACTTTGCTTTAATGACTTTCCATGATAGATGTGTAGCAAGATGCTATTGTTATGTAATGATACACAGTGGTCCAGGGTCACACCTGGCTGAACACAACAGATACCCGCTTTGTTTGTCCTAGGCATTCTCAAATGGCAAAGCTTCTTTGGCCACTCCACTTTTATTCAGAAGCTGACCTCTGTCTGTAAGTTTGAGCCCCCCAATCCAATTCACATGCTGGGAATGGTTGTGATAGGGGAAAAAAAGAGGATCTGAGTTGTGAATTTAAGCAAGGTGAATGTCACTTATAAATCTACAAAATTAGAATAAATTATACCCGAAGGAATAATTCTCTTTCTTCTTATGCCTACCTAGACGATCTAAGATCATCTGCTAGAGACAATTACTTACAAAACAAGGTGGCATAAGAAATGATGGTTCACTACTTTGTTTATATTAATTATATTCAGACACTAGAAGCTGATAGCACAAGATTGATCGTAATTGAATCATAAATTTAACACAGAGAAACATCATCCATTTAACTGGACAGCTCTTTACTAAAATATGTTTCTAGAGCAGGGATAGGAGGGAGAGGGTCTAAAGATAACAAATGATAAATGTATCCTCCCTATGACCATGTGAAACAATCCTTAGTGTTTACTGGTGACTGCTCAGCTAGCAAATTTATTCTCCTGTGATATGAATCATGCAAAGTTTGAACACTTAAAGATCTATTTATCACTCAGGATTTCTGTATTTGGCCAATATGTCTAAAAGATTCTAAATTTTTGGAAATAAACCGGCTTCTACAGTAACCTCTGTACAATATCCAGCCACTTGACTGTCCTCCATGTCCTTTCAGCCATGTAAGTTATTTGCAAGGCTGATTCAAACACCCAGGAATGTCTACCAACAGCAGGACTGGGACAAGGATGCCTCTTGGCCTCTGTGAAATGCAATAGCCAGAGAAGAAACTGAAAGGGTGTCCTAGGGATGGATGGCAAAGTGGATGCCTCCGGGCCACTTATAAAACATCTATAGTGCTGGGACTCAGGTGAAATTTATAACATTTCTGATTCAGGCATCAAAACAGAACAACTTCTGCTTTTACACAGAAAGATGAGAGGGGGCACAAGCAAGAAGGAGCAAGTGCAAGCAAGTTCCCACATACACATCCCAACTTCAGGCCAGCAAATCTCCACCAACAGTGTGAGGAGAATGAAGAGACCAAAGGGCAGGGGCAACCGTGGTCTAAACTTTGCCTGGATTAAATGTGCAGAAAGGGTTAAATCAGTGAAGGTCTGAGGGGCCTTGGGCTATGAACTCCGGTATATACAGGCTCACGGGGCTATCTCAATGCCTAGGAATATGGAATGTGGCTTCAGTTCAAGTTGTTTGCATACTGGGAAAAGAGAAAATTTGAGAGGATGATCGAGTGTTGGCGGACTCCAAGGCAGGCGACGTGTTAAATTTGCAATACTGCATAAAACTTGGAGGTTTCCATCTGATCTGGATTTGGAAGTAAACATCTGATCAACCCTGGTGCCCAATTTGAAATGCAATCTATAGTGGGTTTACACGTGGGCTTTGTGTATCCTGAGGGCCCCCCTCAACTTGGACCCATGAATCCCAGGTGACCCTCGAGAGGAGTGAGGACGTGAAGTACAGAGGACTTGGGGCATGGCTCACAGCCAGGCTGCACTGACTAGCAGGAGCCTCCCCTTAGAGAAATAGGTGCCTGTTTACAGATGAGATTGCCTGGGAAATACATGTGCTTTCTCCCCACCCTTCCGCACTTTGAAATAGAGATGAAATTAAAATTGAAAGTTAAATGTGATGAATGACCCTAACTGCATATCAGGTTAGAGGTATAATCATTAATGGAAAAAATTTATTTTCAGTGACTCTAAAATATAGTAATTTTACTGGCTATCCCCACTAGGAAGTATTCTAAGGACAAAACACATGCAGAGATGCCCAGAAGTTTTAAACTGCATTTAGTAATTACAGTTATTAATAATATTGGTGCTGCTATTTTGAAAGTCATATATACATACATACGTGAGCAAATCTGTAAGTATGCAAGTGATTTTTAAATTATTAACGAATTAGCAAGTATGTTAATAGAGTTAAGAACAAAGATTTTTAGAGTAAGAGAAAAGAGGAGTAAATGCAAAATCAATGACAAAATCTAATTCAAATCTTAACTTTAAATTAGAAATGCTACTAAGGTCTCATGATTTATTTTTCTTGTTCTTAAAATACAAAAATGCATTTTCTACTCTGTCCACTAGTAGAAATAATGACTATACTCTAGGAGTAGCATTTAACAAACATAAATAAAAAGTGGCCTCCAGATGCCTTTTTCCACTAAAAGTAACCACAGTCTAAGCCTGAGGAAGGAAATACACAAGGTAAGTCCAGAACATCTTGTGAGTCCAGAAAGCAGGTGGACTAGCCATACACTATACATACTGCACTCTGTATATACCAACACACCATCACAAGTTGTCTCAAAAGTGCTGTCAGCCAATGCAGAGTGTGAAAAATTCTATTCTATTTTAAATCATTGGTTTCCATCAGCCAATATATGACATGAAAAAAGGAGATAGAGGGGGAAATGTCATAGGGGAAAAAAAAACAGATTTGAGGGACACAGCAAACAATGTGATTTAGGAACCTATGGGACCTTCATTTAAATGAACTAACTCTAAAAAAAGGCATGTTTGAGAATTTGGAAGTTTGTCCACAGATGGGGTATATGATAATGCTAAGGAATTATTTTCAGTGTTGTCATGGGTGAAAACATTATGGTTATGATTTTAAGAGTCATCCATTAAGGAGACATACTGCAGTATTTATAAATAAAGAAAATTATATCTGAGACTGACTCTAGCACACTTCAGAGGGCAGGAGGGTGGGTGAGAGTGTGATGGTGATTATATATGGACCCAGATTAGCAAAATGAGTATGGAAGCTGGGCAGTGGGGACATGGGGACTCATTCAACTCAACTCTCAACTTTTGTGATGTCTGAAACTTTTATTAATATAGAGTAAAATGATAACTAAATTCAAACTGCTGTTAACTGTGCCACCCATGCTCTCCTGGCAGCAGATAAAGGCTCCGGGGCGTAGGAATTGCAGCCCTCGCTTTTAGCTCAGCCCACTTCTGGCTCCATCCAGGAAGGATATTTAGTTATAGGCAATGTCTCTGACCACACCGTGACCTTAAACCACTGGCATCAGCAGTGACTCTGAGACAAACCAGGTTGTCAGCTTCACCCCAAATCATGGGGAAATTTCAATATCTTCACCAACCCCCAAAGTGAGTAGGTCATAATCAGATTATGCCTGCCCAGGTCTTCTGGGGGACTTTAATTATCCATGGCAGGAGATGCCCGTGGCAGCTGGTGACCTGACAGCACCACCGCTTGTCCTTAGGAAACTCATTTCAGGGTTCGGGAGAAAAGGCAATAAAGTTGTCATTGCAGTAATGCTTCACCTTGTGAAGCATGGATGCCTCAATGCTAGGATGTGTTTTTTGTGCAGTAAATTATCCCCTTCTTTTAATACTTCTGCTAAGAATAGAAACCACAGCAGCTTAGACACGACAAGAAAGTTGTTCATTTCTTTGAAAAGTTCTCTCTAGACCTTTTAAACACACCCAACCCTGGCAGACATTGGCCCAAACTTTTGTGGGGTCCTCCAACTAACTGCCATTAACTGTGTACTAAGGCTACTAAAATGGAACCTATTTACTCATAGTTGGCGAGGAGCATCCTTTTCCTTAGTGTTTTTCTGCAGTTCCTAGGAGAGACTGCTGTCACCTTGCCACAACAGCCATTTAATGGGAAGGTAAATGAGTTATTTGCCTTTCAAAGCTCATAGAGACAGGAAGTACATGAGAGGTCACCAAGGGCGGGGGGCGGGGAGATGGAGAATTGTTTAATGGGCTTGGAGTTTCTGTCTGGGTGATGAAAAGCTTTGGGGAGAGATGGTGGTGATGGGGGCATATCCTTTTAATTAATGTCACTAAATTGGGAACTTAAAAATGATTAAAATGGCAAATTTGATTCTCTATGTGTGTGTCTGCATGTATGTGTGTGTGTGTGTATATATAAAACCACAATTTTAAACATTAATAAATAAAGCTCATTTCCCTATTTCCCATCCCTACCTCCCAAGCTGCATTTGATATAGAGAGATTGGAACTATGCACTTCTCCTGAGATGAATTCTTCCAGCGTTCAGTTTCGAGTGGCACCAAGCTCTGAGACATGATACAAGTGTGGTGTTCCTGGAGGGCTTCGAGCATGACAGCCACACCCAACAGCACGTCTTGCTCTCCAGCCGAGATCACCTCTACTGAGGAGGAGAGACTTCCATTGACAAGAATGCATTTGGGTTTGTTAACAATGAAAGTAATATGGTTTTTCCTTTTTAGGAGAATCTCAATCTTCAAATTAGGAAATACAAATCTGACCTGAAATTTAACTTCTACTAATTACTAGCTGTGAACCCTGGGACAAGTGAAACTCTCTAAGCCTCATCTGCAAAAAAGAGGATGATTAAAACTCCTAGTTCAGACTTTAATTTTGAGAATAAAAATGAAACCATAGGAACCCAGGATGGAATGCCGAATGGGACAAAACCATCTTATTGTATTACTAATGGATGAGAAACTTACTGAAGGGGGTGAGGATAAAAGGGACTGACCTAAGGAACCTTGGAAATGAGTAGAATCTGTGACACAAAAAGCAAAAGCAATTGGAAATAAGAACTCTAGACGACAAAGATTTTCCCCCACAAAGGTATAGGCTAAGTATTCTGAAATCACCATGCATGTATGCTGGAATTAGTTAAATGGACTGCAGATAGTAGAGTCAGGGTTCTCAGCTGGACTGGGAATTTACAGATAAACAAGGGGAGGAGGGCAGAAGGGTGCATGTGGTCATGGGTTGGAGTTGGAGACATCAGCGTGAACTCCTGTTTAGCTTATAGATGTATAGATGGTAACATACAAAAATATTTGTAGATATGTGTATGTACAAAGGTTAGTATATGTACGTGTATTTCCTTGCTCTGTCGTAGGGCCTAGAAGCAATGACACTTTAGTAGAAACGAGCACATCCAGCACCCAAATATTGGTTTAATACCATTCTCCAGTGAAAGGAACAGGGGAGCTTATGAGAAATGGCTCCGTTCTCGAACAGAGGCAAGAAAGATACAAGATGACCCTGGAGCATTTCGTGATGCCAGAAAGTAAGGACGCTCCCAAAACAAACAATAAAACAACCCCACAGTATGGGGACGTGCCAAAGACACGGGAGCCAAATGATGCAGCAGCTGAAGGCCAAACTGGAGCGCAGTGAGCAACAAACATGCTATTAGGTTAGAACCGGTAGCAGTTTGAGATTATTTATGAATCCCAAAAAGAGAAAGATTATGTCTGTGAATTAATCCATTCCTCTGCATGTGATACCCTTTGATTGTATTAAACTCAAAGGACTTAAGTTTACTTGATAAAATCAATTTAGGGCTTTTGATTCAACCATATCAGTAGGGCGACTTTGGTCTAGTCCCCGTCCCCTTGGTGAGCTGATATAAATGGACACTCACTCAAGAAGACACACAGGAAGAGAGAGAGTGAGCGCCATCATGTTAGATCCTGGTGCCCCGGGGAAAGATGAGCCATTCCCCTGATAGTTTGCAGCTGAAGAGAACAGAGCAGCTGAGCAGCTGAGAAAGCCCAGAAGGAAATGAGCCATATGACAGAGACTGATATAGGAAGCCCTGAGACAGTCAGAGATTGCCCACCATCTTGCTTCAACAAGTGGCAGCTGACTTTGGTGAGAAAGTATCCCTTATGGTACCTTGAGTTGGACTTTCCACTGCCTTGTGACTGTAAGCTTTCACCCCAAATAAATACCCTTTATAAAAGCCAACAGATTTCTGGTACTTTACATCAGCACGCCTTTGGCAGAATAATACATAACCCAAAGCACAAAATGCATATATGAATAAAATAAATAAGATTAAAAATTTTTTTAAATAAGTGCCATAGGTCCATGCTGATATAAACATTAAATAAATACATACGTAGGGGAGAAGAGATAAATCTCCTGTGTAGAAGAATTCCAAATAATTCATGTAGATCATAATTCCTCATTCCTTAAGTGTGAACTGCTCACAGTGACTTCCTTCAGAAGAATATGGTGTGGGAAAGTGGAAAAGAGTAACTTAACAGTGGAGAAACCTGACAAATACAACCTGAGCCAGGTGACCAAGCCAGCATCAACAGTGCTGTCGTGTCCACAGCCTGTACCCTTTATGTGCTGGAAAGAGAATGGCACCTTACCTCTGGGGTCTTCCTTCCCAAAACTTATAACCACATCACAATCATGATTAAAACATCAGACAAATCCCAGCTGAGGGGCATTCCACAACACTCCTGACCAGTACTCCTCAAAACCATAAAAGTATCAAAAACAAGGAAAGGCTGAGAAACTGACACAGCCGAGAGGAGGTAAAGATGTGACAACTCAATGTAATGGGGTATCCTGAATGGAATCTTGGAATAGAAAAAGGACATTTGGCAAAAAGTAAGGAAATCCAAATAAAGTATGGATTTTGACTGGTAATAATGTATCAATATTGGTTCATTAACTAACAAATGTCTATTACAATGTAAGATGTTAATAACAGGGGAAACCGGGTGTGGGTATACGGAAACTATACTATCTTCGCAATTCTCAACTGTTCTAAAAAATAAATTGTATTTAAAAATTAAATCATATCTTTTAACTTCTTTCCACACTGAATGGCATGTAGTGAGTATTCAATTATAGCCATTTCTGTAGCTATCAATATTATTGTTGAATTTTTATTAGAAGAAAATTAAGAGAATACTAGGTAGATCATAATAAAATAATTCTTAAACCTGAACCCATTTTTATAATAATGATTGAGGACTAAGAAAACTCTGCTGTTAAACTTGTCTATTAATTTCAAAGTTAGAGGATTAAAATAAAAAAACATGACCAATAAAAGCCCAGCTAGTTTACAAGGCATGCATAAAAATAATGGAATGAGAAAAACCTAGTTTGTTTTAGCTATAAAGCTTAAAGAGGAGCATCTATTCAAAATCGACAATAAAATGAAGTATTTTTCTGATATTTACATGTACTGCCAGACAGGTGCAAAAAGGGCAATGGCAAGTAGCTCTTTCTCCTCCCCCAGAACTAAGGTATATTTTCTGCTGTAGAATGTGGTGTTAGAAGAAAGACATTGGGTTATTGTGAAGATCAAAGAAGCTGATGCATGTAAAGCACCCACTAGAGAAAATGGCACAGAATAAATGTTCAATAAACAGTGTGATATTTATTTCTCCATGGTCTTGCAGACAGGGCTGAAATTATCCCACCTGCTTTATTTTTGCTCTTTCCTAGCCTCCACACACTTGAGATTGACCCGAGGCCAAATGTGAAGCTAAACATGTTCCTTCCCGCTCATCTCCAGGGCTCTAGCGGGTCTCTCCAGGGAACCCAGACCTCTCAGGCTCTTTCCATCTTCCTCCAGGAAAGAATGCAGTGTTGCTCATATGAAGTGCCTGAATGATTAAAACAATGTAAAAATGCTATCTTCCCCAAGTGTGAGAGTCCCCATAGAATTAGTCATCTAAGGATGTGATTTCAGGCATAATTCCTAGCCTAGGACAAGTGGTAAGTGTGTAGGTGAGTGTGTGTGTATTTGGAGGAGGGAAGTTAGGGGCACGGGGGATAAGGGAAGGCACCCACCATGTGTGAATAAGCCAAGTTGTTCCAGGCTACTCAGAAATCAGAACATGTATATGGCTGCCTACACTGAGTTAAGACTAAACCCCAGGAATCTCGTTTTGCTTTGCACACTAGCTTGCTCTTTCTAAAAACCTGTTTCCCGAGTCAGATGCCCAGGTGTGAGTTTGCCTGAATCTATTTATGCATTGCTGATCTCTCAAACCTTTTAAAAACGAAAAATAACACATATTTATAGATGCATTTAGCTTTCCATATATATACATGATCTAATTTTCTTCTCTAAATAGTCACATGAAAAGAATGATATAAATAAATCTGGCCCATTTTACAAAGGAGCAAACAGACCCAGAATAAAATCTTACTTGCTTAGGGCTAAATAACAAGGACAGAAATATTCAGGTTTTCTGAATTTTAACCCAGATAATCACATATTGCTTCCTTTAAGCTAAGATAATGAGCTAAGCACTAGAACTAGATCATTAGACTTTTGCATCATTTGATGAACCTTAAAAATGAATTCCCAATAACATCCATAGTGCAACTTTTTAATATTTTATTTTCTTTCCGATGCTATTATGCTGATGTGAATGTATGCATGCTTGCTGAATAATTTTGCTCAGCATGACTATGGTTTTGGCCATGTGATACAATGTATTCATATATAAACAGAGTTTCAGTAGACTTCTTTGCCTGGCTTCTCTCTGTGATTTCTGTGAAATTTAGCAGGGTGTGCAAACACAAAGACTTCCAGATTAATATAAAATGTAATACAGTATAAAGAACTACATAGTTTTGACCATTCGTCTAGTTTCTTAGCAGTCACCTATTACAGATTTATGAAGTGAAGAATTTCAGTCTATAAAACCAAGTAGTAGGCTTTCTCAAAAGTAACTTAGGAAATACAGTGTATTCTGATTTGAAATACTATAGCTTCAAAGAATTATTTCAGATTTCATTTCTGCTATGATGAAATACTTGCAGGAGACCAGCACTCCCACTGAGAACAACTAGAAAAGTTGGATAAAATATAAAAAAAGAAAGAAGAAAAACTCCGTTTGAGGATATAGGTGATTAGCAGAGACCACCAGAGCGTAAGTGGCCAACAAAGGGCGCTGAGAACAGGAGCGCCACAGAGGTGAACTATGTTGCACAGCGGTTTCGTTTTGTTTTTACACAGCTGTTGTTTTTTATTTTCCCTGGCAGCATTGTCAATTCCTCGTAGTAAGCAGAAGACTAAGAAGGAGGCAGAGGGCCTGGGTACAAGGTCACTGCCAGGAGAAAAGAAGCCAGGAGAACTTCTGGCAATCTCCTGTTGCTGGAAAGACACAAATAGGAATACGAGATTACCAGGTCAAGTACGATTCAGGAAGCCAAACCTGGGTGGAAAAGGAAGTACAAGGAAGGGATCCTACACTTAGATTGTTTCCCTTCGTTTGTTTCCCTGGAGACACTTGCTAACATTTTGACTTGGAAAGGACAAGATGATTAAAAAAAAAAAAACCAGGCCAAGGCTGCTGGTGGGCAGAGTGAAGTGTCCTGCAGTTTCCGTGTACTGAGAAGAAGCCCACCAAGGGGGAAAGGCCATAGCAAGCACCTCAGGATCTCAGTTGAAGCCCCTGGAGAAGTAAATGTGGCCTAACAAAATGGTAACTCAGTCCTAATGAGCTCAGTTGCTTTTTGGATTAAGGTAATCTACCCCTAATTTATCTGCCTTCCTGATGATAGAAGGTACCCTCTCTGGAAAAAGATAATATCATCCAGAGCCTCTATAACTTATGCAAAATGTCCAGCATTTAATTAAAAAGCATTTAAGCACTCCAAGAAAGATGAAGAGAAAGGCAAAAGAAACAGACCCTCAGACAGTTCCAATAAAATGCATAATAAAAAATGTGTTTGAAAAGACTATTGGAAACAGCAGAGAGAATGCTTAACGTCTATGCAGAGTTGTTGAAGAAAGCTTCACTGAGGAAGGAGATGACATCTGAGCTGAAATTGGAAGTGGGGAATGAAAAGAAATGAAGAAATGGCAAGGAGGTATCAAAGAACAGAGCAGATGGCCTTCCATGGGTCTGGAGCAAGGCCGGGCTAGGGCCCGTGGTATCCAGTGGTAGAATTTAAAGAAGGTAAGGTGTGCTGGGACCTGTTGTGAGATGTCCTGGAAGTGAGACCAGTGCCTTGAACTGTGTCGCCTAGGAAACCAGCATGTAGCATGGTGAGATTTGTTGTAGGAAGATGGCACATGGAAGTTGATCAAGAAGGAAGTGTTTTGGAGACAGGTGCACTAGTTAGGAGATTTGCAGTGCTTCTGTAGGAAATGAAGCCAGCCTGAATTCGGCAGTGGTCATGGAGATGCAGAGGAGAGGGCAGTCTTTAGAAGGGGACGTAAGCAGGACTTGGCAATTATTTGGATAGGTGGAGAACTGGTTTAGAATGATTTTGAGGTTTCTGTCTTGAAAGACTGGATGGATATTGTTGGCATTAGTTAAATTAGTGAATATAGGATGGAGGTAAATGTGGAGAAGTGTAAAAAGAGCAGATAGAATGAATTTACCAGGGGACAAGTTAAGTTTGTAATAGTCACAGGCTGTTCAAATAAGAGATATCTACTAGGTGTCTCCTACACACTTAGAAATATAAGTCTGTGCCTCAAGGGAGACATCTGGGAACAAGGATTTCGGAGCCATTAGCCTGTAGGAGACACTTGAAGTCAGGGCAGTGGATGTGGTCATGCAAGGAGAGCTTGAATGGGAAAATTAAGAGACTGTGAAACACCAAAATTTATTGGCCAGAGTAAGTAAATGAAATTGTGGGGGCCTTTGTTACTATCTGTATTGTTATGGCAGAGCCACTGGTAGATAGAGCTCCACCACTAGACTTTATCTTCTCCATGAAGCTGCTCTTGATTGCCTTGCTCAATTATAACTGTGTGCACCATCCCAACTTCCTGCCACCCCTGAACTTGCCCTACCCTCACCTTCCTCATCTTTCAAGAGACATAATCACATCTGATCTAATAGGCATGAAATTAAAAAAACAGAGAGTACGTGACAGTCCTTAGGGAATTGCAGCAGCACAGAAGTAAGAGGTGGCGCCATTATTGTTCTGTTATCTGTTTAAAGCAGGAGTTCTTAACAAGGGGTCCAAGAGCTTGAATTGAAATAAAATTTTAAAAAAACATTATTCTTGTGGGGACGTGTTGGTGCAGCATATTTATTAAATAATATACAGTAGACTGTGGACTTAGTAAGGGGTCTGTGGTTTTCACCTGACTGGCAAAGGGGTCTGTGGAACAAAAAAGGCTAAGAGCCCCTGATTTTAAGAGAGGGAGGACTTGAATCTGGATTTAGATTTAGTTCCAACACTTAATACTTGTTTGACTTTCAGCAAGTTATTTAAAAGTTCCAAGCCTTGCTTTCATTGGGATGATTCATTTATTCACCAAAAATATGTCTGACACCTGCATGAGCCAGGCAGTCTACTAGTAATGAGGATTGCATACAAAGATAACTAACAAGAATCTTTGCTCAGTGGAGCTTATACTAATAGAACTTAGTTTACAAGGTTATTGAAAGGATAAAGTGAAGCCAGGCACAGAAATAGTTAAAGTACGTCACCTGGGACAAAGTCAACTCTCTGTAAATATTAATTAATTGTATTATATGGAAGGCATTACCCAAAACTAAAATCTGACTCTATGCTTCCCAAGGATGCTTCTTAGTTGAGAAAGCAAATTAGAGTAATTCATTAAAAAAAAATAGAAATATGACAACCTGCTGCATTGTTTTCCCTCATAAACTAACCACATGAACAACTCTTATCAGTTATAAATTGTCAGTGTTAAAAATGAAATATTACCCTTCAAATATTTTTCGTTAGCTTTCTTCATCTTGAGAAAAAAGAGTGAATCAGTTTAAACTGATCAAGTAAATTATTGAAATTTTAATGTGTAAGTGATTTATCTTATGGGCTATTTACCAAAGAGATATGATATCCTGCTGAAACTCCCTGAAAGACTTGAGACTGGCCAGGGGTCCATAGATGAGCTTTAGGGATCCATGATCTCTCTGGAAGCATGTGCCAGTGCAAGGCTGGATACAAGCTGCTTAATTATCTGGGATGACAGCTTTCATCAGTGACTCCAAGAGACCCATGAAATAGAAATCTAAGACCTCCCACCCTAACGTTTCTCTCCAACTTCCACCAAAGAAATTCAATGTGACAGAGGACATAGGTTGTAACACAGTCAATGGGATGTAATTTAAATAATTTGGCAACTACAGAAGGGAGTGACTTGTCAGAAACCTAGAAATGGAAGAAGCAACAACTTTTAGTGTGTTGCCAATGTGGTCCACAGCCCCTGACCTATCACCCCAAGTAATTTGGTACTCCTAGAATGTCTGTGGATTGAGACTGGGCCAGTATACAGACAGGAGTATTTTTTACTGTCTGGCAGTGACTTTGCTCATTATAAATTTTAAAATTGAGATCTTCATTTATTTATTAATTTCCTGGGCATTTGGTAAAGTGATTCATTTCTGCATGGCCTGACAGTTCATATGTAAGTTGTGAAATTGAAGCCTTATATGTGCAAAGATGAGACAGATCCTGGACACTTGATGTCCCTGAAAGAATATAAACAGATCATGGTATTTAATCTTGTTATTACTTTTTTAAGTGACTGAGGCTGGACATGGTCTTAGGAAAATTTGGGGGCATTTGAGTCACTATGGTAAAGCAGCATGTGCTCTGCTAAAAGTTCTATCTAATGGCCTATGATAAAGAAAAACTCCTAGCTTTCTCTGGAAACTTCTTAATAATAAATAAATAAATAAGTGTACTTATTTGGTATGCTTATTGCAAATAAAAAGTATCAAGTCGGTGGTTATTATAATACAGAATACATGGCTTGGACTTTTTCCTTTAGTTTATAAATTATTACTTCATTCATAAAACCCTGTTGGATAAAGAGATACAAGTCTTTTAGTTTAGGAAAAGCAAAGGTATTTAACCATTAGATAGGGGAGAAAGTAAAAGTGTTACGAGGGAAAAGACATCAATCTTAGAAGCTAAGGGATCAAGAAGGGGTCCCACACACTCTTCAACTATCTCTAGAGGGAAGGACACAGGAAGAGAACCTGACATTTATTGCTTCATGGAAGGGCAAGTGCTTTGTGTGGGTTAGGGTCTTTCAGGCTGCGAGAGAGAGGCGGCTTGATTTATTGCAAGGATGTAAAAAGAAGTAAGGAATCTAGGAAAATAATCTCAGCTACCTCCAAACAAGAGCCTCCCACCCCATTCTCTTCCCCATGGAAGCATCATGCAGCAATGGAGGGCCATTGGGAGAGCAAGGTACCCTGACACACCTTCAGCAGCAGGAGTTATTGTCCCTATTTCAGTGTTTCATCATCATGGTGACTCTGCTTCTATGCCTTTCGTTCAAATCCACCCCTCCCCCAAGAAATAGTATCTAATGGTTCAGCCAGCAACCATCGACTGCAAGGCTTAACAAACTAGGGCTTGCAGGCCAAATTGACCCACCACCTGCTTTTGTACACCCACGACATGGCTTCAGTGGGCTAGCACCACCACAGGCTGGGAGACAGAACCAAGGCATCACCTTCACCCCTGCCCCACTTTGCTCCCAGCACCTGCCTCCACCACTGGCGACCATGCTTTACTGCTGCCCATGGCCTGCAGTGGTTTCCACCTACACACTAGGGACACAGTAGAATTTCAGTTGGAAGTCAGTGACTCAAGGAGTCACCTAGCCTCTGGCCAGCTCCCTAAGTTGAGACAGCAGAACTCTGAAGGGAGTCCAGCCAGAATATGAGTGTCACAAGGGTAGAGAATGAAACTGTTCTTGTCAGGCTGCTCCATCTACCCCACTACAAGCCTTCTAGGCTGCCCCAACTTGGACAGTCACTCTTCTTCCACTGAAAAGCAACTGGTCACAAAGTGGGCACCACCCCAGGGCCCACTCCAGGAGCAGTACTTTTCCCTCTTGTACCTACATAATATTCTGGATTTTATCTCGTGACCAACAAAGCCTACAATATCTACTATATGGACCTTTACAGAAGAAGTTTGGTGACCACCTACTCTAGCAGATAGAACATCAGAAAGAATGAATTTGTAAGCCACTGAGTGTCTTATAGGTGGGGCAGGCATCCATCCCTTTCCTCACTAGCTGTTTTTTTTTTAACTTTTATTTTTTATTTATTTTTTATTTGTAAAATGATATATAAATACATATGCATATATGTGCATTTGTTTACATAAATGTTATTTGTTATATATATATATACATTTTATAAAGGTGCCTAGATTACCCAAATATTACTCAGAAACTACAGGGATTCCCATGTTCCCCACCGCCCACACCCCCAAAAACACCCCACAAAACCATTCCCCATCCGTGTGGTACTATACCCGCAATGGATATACACATCCTGGGGCCTTGCCACCGAGCATAGACCACAGTTCACATCACAGACCACACTCTCTCCCACCCAGTTCTGCATGGTATATTCTGATGGAAAATGGCCTACATTCGTCGCTGCTTCGCCACTCAGGACAACCCCCAAAGTCCCCAA
>JAQZBX010070092.1:0-15475 GCA_029593785.1 Cabassous unicinctus
ACACAAAAAAATTCATAACATTGTTAAAAGAAATCAAAGAAGATCTAAATTGGAAGAATAGTCCATGTTCATGGATTGGAGGAGTAAACATCATTAAGATGTCTGTCCTACTCAAATTGATTTACAGGTTTAACACAATCACAATGAAAATTACAACAGCCTTTTTTACTAAATTGGAAAAGCCAATTATGAAATTTATTTAGAAGGGCAAAGGGCCCTGAGTAACCGAAAATATATTGAAAAAGAAAACCAAACTGAGGGAACCATGCTATCAGTCTTTAAAGCATAGTTGAAAGCTACAATGGTAAAAATTACATAATATTGGCACAAGGATAGACATATTGACCAATGTAACCAAATTGAGAGTTCTGATATTGATCTTCACATATACAGTCAACTGACACTTGACTAGGCCACTAAGCTGACTTAACTGGGAGATAATGACCTCTTCAGCAAATGATGCTGGGAGAACTGGATAGCCATATCTAAAAGAATGAGAGAGAATCACCATCTCATGCCCTATATAAAAATTTACTCAAGATGGATCAAGACATAAATATAAAAGCCAAGAACATAAAACCTCTAGAAGATAATGTAGGGAAGAATTGATGAGACCTTGCAATAGGAAATGGTTTCATCAACTTTACACTCAAAGTGTGATCAGTGTAAGAAAACATAGATAAATGGGACCTCCTTAAAATTAAAAACTTTTGTGCTTTAAAGGGAGTTTATCAAGAAAGTGAAAAGGTAGCCTACTCAATGGGAGAAAACATTTGGGAAACACCTACCTGATAAAGGTCTAATATCTTGCATATATAAAGAAATAAAATAAATAAAAAGACAATCAACCCATTTAAAAATGGGCAAGAGATTTGTATCAAAACTTTTCCAAAGAAGAAATACAAATGGCCAAAAAGCACATGAAAAGATACTCAACATCGCTAGATTTTAGGGTAATGCAAATCCTAACTGCAATAAGACATCATCTCACACCTATAATATTGGTGGCTATTAAAAACAGAGGTTCCATACGATCCAGCAATCCCACTAGTAGGTATATACCCAGAAGAACTGAAAGCAGGAACAGGAAGAGATACATGCACACCAATGATCATACTGGCATTATTAGCTATTGCCAAATGTTGGAAGTAACCCAAGTGCCCATCGACAGATGAATGGATAAACAAAATGTGGTATTTACATACAATGGAATATTACATAGCTGTAAAAAGGACTGAAGTATTGACACATGAACAACATCGGTGAATCTTGAAGACTTCATGTTGAATAAAATAAGCCAGTAATTAAGGAAAACTATTGCATGACCTCACTGATATGAACTAAGCCTATTGAGCAGACTCACAGAGCTAGAGTCTGGAAGATCTGTTAGCAGGAGACAAGAGGATTAGGGTGTGGTTGACCTGATGCACAAAATGGCAAAAACCATGATAAGTTAGATAGGGGTGATGGTGGTGCAGGTTGAGTGAGGTTGATGCTGCTGAAATGTGAGGGTGAGTAGAGTGGGGAGTTTTGGTTGGATTATCCATGGAACTGGGGGTAGGGCTGGAGAAAGGAACAGGTGAATTCAGATTTGGGGGGATATGTGGGAAAGTGTGCACCTGGGCCATGCTTCTATGGAATATGAATGAGTTCTTTTCATAGGATATTATCCAGTGGGTGGAGACACACACAATAAACAAGAAAATATTAAATTCCCATACTGGGGAGTTCTGCTGCATTCTCAAATGGAATGGCAAGAATCTCTTCTGTACACAGGCAGTGCTTAATAAAAGAGAACAGACCAGTATGTTAAGCCCTCAATATGTTTTAAATATTTTTTTAAAGATTTAGATTACATAAATGTTACATCAAAATATAGGGGATATCCATATATCCCACCCCTTTCCCCTCTCATACTTTCCCACATTAACATCATCTTTCATTAGTGTGATACATTTATTTCAATTGATGAACACATATTAATGCATATAACTATGAACCTTATTTTTCAAAAATGGAAACTTAGTGGCTACCATAGTTTCTGAGGGGGAAGAGAAGAATGGATGAGGAGATTACCCTTAATAATGTGGATTGTACTCATCCTATCAGAAAGCCCCAGGAAAACAAACAAGGAAATTGTGGTTTCCATAATTTGAAGAAATTCTCCCTCAATTCTAAATCCTCCATCTCTGAATTGTCAGCCTGCTATTTGGAATCAAGTGATTCTTGATCTGGAATCAAGTCTCAACACCACTCTTACATTATTTTTGTTCTACAAAATTCACACTGCTCTAAGAAATTTAGACTTACAAAAAAATGGAAAATTGAGGTCATATTGGGATAGGGTTGATTTTAAATCCAATACTCTTGTCCATATAAAAATAATAAAGGGTACAAACACAGCCACAGGGAGAAGAAAACCATATGAGGACAGAGTAATTGATAGAAGAAGAGATGCAGCTAAACACCATCAACCATGAAAGATTTCCAACAAACCACAAGTAGCTGGGAAAAGCAAGAATGGTTTCTTCTTTACACTCTTCACAAGGAGTATTGCCTTATTTTTTTTTTAAGATTTATTTATTTATTTATTTATCCCCCCCTTGCTGCCCATGCCCGCTGTGTCCATTCGCTGTGTGTCCTCTCTGTGTCCACCCATCTCCCCCTTGCTGTGAGGTCCCGCTGCATCAGCCCACCGCGCTGTGCGGGCTGGCCTGCCCTCACAAGGAGGCCCGGGGAAGCGAACCTGGGGCCTCCCACATGGCAAACGGGAGCTCCATGGACTGAGCCACACCCACCTCCCGAGTATTGCCTTATGAACACACTGATTTCAAGATTCTAATATCCAGAAATGTGAGATCATCCATTTATGATTTATAAAGCTACATTATGAACAAGAAAATTGTAATAAATTATACAACTTAGGTGAAGTGGATAAATTCCTAGAAAGTTAGTTACAAATTACCAAAGTTGTCTCAGAGAGAAATAAATAATCTGAACAGGACTTTATCAATAAAGTGATTCAATTTAATAATAATAATAATAAAAACATATCCATAGAAAACCCAGGTCTATATTAATAATTGCAAATGGTAAATATTTTTATAATTCCAACAATGCCACACAACTCTAAATGTACCCTGAAATCTGGTCCAGAAAGTGCTCCAGGTTTTTTTGGTGGTTGTTATTTTTCAGTTCACTTTGGTCCTAAGCTATTCTTGATAATGTGTATTTCCATAGATATTGTAAAATCTATTTGATAACATCCAAACTATCTGTTCAGGGATTGATGATTATGTCTTTGAGTTTCTAAACTAAATAAGGAAGAAGAGACAATTTGAAATATTTTTCCAATATATAAATATGGTATGTCCATCAATTTAATTTTATCCTCTTTGATTCCTTTTAATAATATTCAGCAGTTTTAAGAGGAAATATTTAACCATATGTTTGGCCTTGATTCCTAGGTAATTTTTATGTTGGAAACTTCTGCAAGTGATGATACTTTCATTATCTATTTCATTCCTAACAGCAAAGAATTATGAGTAAATTTTTGTTTGCTTATAAATATTGTATTCAGGGGCTTTAGTTAAATATTTTACTAATTCTTATAGTTTGTCAATATTTTTTCATTTATTTCTATGAAAATAATCATGTCACTTATGAATAATGAGGTACTTGTTTTCCTTATACCATTCAAGTACTTACTTCCTCTCACCACATTGGAAATACCAAATAGAATTCTTGGCTGCAGTCATGCTTGCCTCATTCATGATCTCCAAGGGAGGCTTTCATGATGAACCATTCAATGTGTAATTCATTAATGGTAGATAGATTTTATTATGATATAGATTATATCTTTTTATTGGTGAAATTTAAAAGAATAATCATTTGAAAATTACATGAAGAAAAACAAAAATTGGTTGTGATCTATCATATCTCTTATAGATAAATGAATTTGGTTTACCTAAATTCTGTAGTATTTCTGCTTTTAATTCCAGGAGAGACATAGCTGTGCAAGTTTTTATCCTTGGGACAAATTTGCCAGTTTTTCTTAATCAAATAATTTTTTAAAATGAGTTTTACCTTCATAGTGGCTCCTGCAAAGGGCTCAGCTAAAATGCCACCAACTGCAGTCATCAGTCCATGTGATGTTACAATAGTGTCATGGGATCTCTCTATCTTTGATATAAATTTTCCATAAAGTGAAGGAGACCAGCGGCAGAAGTACAAAAGTCAGGTCACACGTTTGACACTAGGAATAACCCAGAACTGTGTTTCCAGACATAAAGAACACTCTTCACCCACTTCCCACAATGCACAGGGACTGTAGAGAGAGGCACCTTGGGATGACCTGACCTGCACTGTTATTCGACAAGGAGACAACCTGTGTTCCAGTCTTTGGAAACCAATTTTCTGTGGTCCTGACACCATACAAGACCTGCATTTCCTTTTATTCTCACCAAACACTTTATATTTGTGGGAGAGCAGGGATTGACAAGCTCTATCTAATCCTTACATTAGAATAAGATTTTGGTGTCCACTGAGATAGATTCTTTTTCAGGTCCTTAGTAGTTTTAATTGGTGAAGATTCCACAGCATTAGAGTACCCAGACAATATCCACTTTTGAGAAAGGGAAGGGTAACAGACTGACTAGCCTTGTGCATCAAGTCCCAGGAATCCATTTCTACCTTCCTTTTTTGAGACCCTGATGGAGGGAAGGGAAGATCCCTGCTGGGAAGCTTTTATTAGCTCACAGGGAGAAAGATATGCAAATATATCCCCTCCTCTACTCATGAAAATGAGTGCATCTTCTGTCCCCACAGCTGCTGAAGAAGAGCCCACCTGTGCCTCTGTCCTCCCTCAAGGTCCACTACCATGGGGACTGCACTGATCTGGGCTTCTCCCTTCATCATTGTCAAATGTAAATTGCTTCTTGTATCAGATTTAACTGTGACCAGCCTACCTGTGACTCTTCTCATGCTGTATTCTCTATGTGTGCAGGTGTCCTGTGTGAAGTTCAGCTGGTGGAGTCAGGGGGAAAACTGAGAAATCCAGGGTGTTCTCTGAGCCTCTCCTGCAAAGCCTCTGGATTCACCTTCACTGATTATGCAATGGACTGGGTTAGCCAGGCTCCAGGACAGGGGCTGAAATGGGTCGCAAGAGTGAGTCAACCAAGTGGAAGTTCTCAGTGGTACTCTCCATCAGTTTAAGGGAGATTTACCATCTCCAGGGACAATCCTACAAGCACAGTCTCTCTTAAAATGACCAACCTGAAAAAAGAAGACACAGCCCTGTATTACTGTGTGAGACACAGTGAGAGGAAGTCAGAGTGAGCTCAGAAAAAAACTTCCCCCACAGAACACAGGAGGGCCCTGGGCTGCAAGGGGTACTAAGGACCACCAGAGGGCACTCAGGACTCTGATCAGAGGCAGGTGCAGAAAGCACTGAATTTCCTCTTAGACCCTGAGGTTTCCTTTTCCTGCCCAGCAAAGTCTTCTTGAGGATAATTTGTGGTTTCTTCCTATGTAAAGCCCTGATTTCTCTTATCTTATAATGGTCAATGTTGAAAGGGGCCTCCATTCAGTTTTCAATCCTTCATTGTTTTAGATTGGTACTATCAACATTTTCAGTAGATTATTACTGATTATGGAGTCAAGTAATTTCATTCCCAACTCCAGTGTTATGAAAAAACTTTTTTTTCCTACACTGTCTCCATCATTCTTAGTAAAGTTATTATCTTAACAGCTAATTAGTGTACACTAGGGTGGCATGTATCATTCTTGTCTGTTTACCTGCCTTTCATGGATCTGAAATAAGATTTTAATGGCATGTATCCTCCACTTACATTTAGCTTCTGGAGTTCTAATTCTCAGACAGTTTCTACACCATTCATTTTTTTTGTTATAGCCAGAGCAGGAAGTATGCATGACTCTTTAATCTTCCTCATTCTCCATGCAATGAAACATGTAACTTTAGTTTATCTCCATTGTGTCTCATAAATCAGCTTCTCATGGACCCAGCTCAATTTGGGTGGTTAATTCCACTCCATAGAATTCACTCAACCACCTGAAAGCTATCTGTCCTCCACTTTCCTTTATTAGGGCTTTGCAGGTATGACTCCCCCACCCCATCTACCTCTTTCTGAGTCACAGCAGAAAGCCTCCTGCTGCTCATCCTGCTCCTGCATACACACTGTGGGGGACCCCTAGTGATCTTAAAATAGAGACCAAACTCTTATGTTGTTGCAAAGTCTCAGAACACCACCTGGCACATTGCAACCATCTATGAGTTGAATCCTAGACTAATTCCAGGTCAATATTTTTGGAATGTTACACAGAATTTTGTAAAGTAGACAAGTGAGTAATTTCTGCAATGTGTATCTTTAAAAAAGGATGCACCATTGTGTTACTAATAGGAGGGTATGAAAAAATATGCCAAATGTATGATATGGATCATCATTAATGGTAATAGTCTGAGGATATTATCTCATGATCTGTGACAAATATTTCACAATGGTGTGGTATGTTGGTGAAGGGTGGTTGCATGGGAATTCTACATATGTGCATGGTTGTTTTGTAAGTTCACAACTACTGTAATAAAAATATATTTTAAAAATAAATAAAAAGTAACTTTTTAGTTTTAAAAGAAAGCATGCATCAAAACTCCATCTAGAAAATTAACTTTGTAACATTGGATAAGTGCTGTTAGCAATTTCATGAAAACTCAATGTGTTACTTCTACCAATATAGTAATGAAAAATATATAAATGAAGATGACTTGTTTCATTAATTATTATATTTATTAATAAATCCTGAAAGGAAAATTAGTTCTATTAGCAAAAATGAGAAATGAAATCTACAAAGAAATAACATTTTACACTCATATTGTGTGTGGCAAGTTTTGAATTTATATTCTGTTGATACAAAATATAATTTAAAGTATATTTGTTAGTCAAGGATGGAATGGACAGGCATACACATAGAAAAGCATAATTTTGGAGTGCTATCTCACACAATTACACAAGTATTTTCAAATGAGTCTAATAGATTGAACTTTCATTGACTGTGTGTATATGTTGTGAGTGTGGGGATGAGGTGACTGAGTGAGATTGAGAATTTTAAAAATCTAAACCTATCTGACTATGCAGAATCTAAATTTTTGACATTATAAATGATCACATGTTACAGAGTAATTGGAAAATTATGGAAATATTTGAATGGTAATACTGCAATGCATATGAAAGCTAGAGGCATGATTATAATGGGCATAATGCCTAAAATTTTGGGAAAAAGTCTTATACAGTAAGAAATTTCACTATGCAATTTACAGAATATCAGTAAAAATTACTATATACATAATGCATTCATGCTCACTGTTGGTCAATGAAATGCTAAGAATAGTAACATTTTCAACCATTGAATAAAAGCAAATGAAATAATGAGTAAATAGAACATCCATCTTTGGATTTCAAAATTATGTGTTTTGCATATATTGCTGACAAAAATATATATTTGTCATCTTAGTGATTATAATTTGATAATCTGTATTTAAATATGAATTCATAATTTCAGATGCAATAATGCAATTCCCAGAAATCTATTTAATAAGTCAATGTGATATTATTTTTGATGATATTGTTTTTATCTTATATGAGCTTAATTTCATTTAATTTCATTTCATTAAATTTCAACTAATGTTAGATTTAACAGGAAAATTTCAAAGAAAATACAGATAACTCATACCTATTTTGCCTAATGTTAACATATTACAGAGCTGTGATATGTTTGTCCTAATTAAGAAATTATCATTGATACAGTTTTATTTAATAAACTGCTGATATTATTATAATTGAATCATTTCCACTTATATCCTTTTAAATTATTCTTTATTAAAGCAGTTATAGGTTACACAGAAAATTAACAAATAATACATGCTTCCCATATACCCCATCACACACACACTTTTCACCATTAACATTTTACATTAGATTGGTGACTTTTTTACAATTGGGGAAACAATGTTATAATTTTTAAAATCACCTATACTTTATAATTTACATTAGAGTTCCATCTTTTAAAAAAATTAATTTATTGATACATATTTAAAAAGAATAAATCCATCCAAAGTCTACAATAAATGGAATTTGATATAATCAAATAGTTGTGCTTTCATCACATCAGTCATTATTAAGGCATTTTCATTATTCCAATAATAATAATAAACCAGAAAAATGGACACAAAAAAACTTATCACCTCTCAATCTCTCTATGCTTCCCCTTCCAAACAAAGGGGTTCTATTTCGGTCTCTCTAGTTTATTTGTTTTTATATTTTGTAAAAAATGGACTCATATATGCATATATGAATATACTCATATTCATATTTCACATAAGGTGACAATATGTTCCATATACAGTCCCTTGTAACATTTTTTAGCTTTCCTTCTACCAATATAAATGTCATTAGATTTTCCTTTTCAACCAGTATCATACAAATATAATATCACTGATAGTTATAAACATTATAATGTGCTTTCACCATTTCTATTCATTTCCAAAGATTTACGTACAACCTATTTGCCAATTCTGCACAGATTAACCCTCAGCTTTCCATTCTCTACCCCCATTCTATTTTTCTGGTGTCCAATCTTCTAATTATTAACCCCATGAGTTTAAACAATATATTTACTTCATAATAGTGCAATCATACAGTATTTGCCCTTTTCTGTCTGGCTTTTTTCACGTAACAGAATGTCTTCCAGGTCCATCCATTTGTTGTATGCTTCACAATTTCATTTTTGTTTACTGCTGCATAATATTCTATCATTTGTATGTTCACAATTTGTTTATCCATTCATCTGTTGATGGTAACCTGGGTTATTTCTGTATTTTGGCAATCATGAATAATGCTGCTATGAACATCGGTGTGCAGATGTCTATTCATATCACTGCTCTCAGTTCTTCTGAGTATATATCTAAAAGTGGTAGTTCTGGGTCACATGACAAGTCTATATTCAACTTTCTTAGAAATATCAAACTGTCCTCTACCATGGCTGTACCATTCTACTTTTCCATCAACAGTAAATAAACTTTCCTATCTTTCCACACCCTCTCCATCACTTGTAGTTTTCTGACTTTTAAGAGTGGTCATTCTAATGGGTGTGAAATTATATCTCATTATTGTTTTGATTAGCATTTCCCTAATTGCTAGTGATGAACATTTTTTCATGTGTTTTTTCACCATTTTTATTTCTGCTTTGGACAAATATCTATTCAAGTATTTAGCCCAATTTTTAAAAAATAAATAATTCTTTTAATATATAATTTTTAAAAATATATTGAAGTATATCACATACATAAACATACATAAACAAGTGTATAGTAATAGTTGAGAACTTACAAAACAAACATACAGAACATCATACAGGGTTCTCATACCTCACCCTACCACCAATATGTTGCAATGTTGTCACATTTTTGACTAATGATGAAAGAACATCCTCCAAATATTACTACCAACCAAAGTATATTACATTTGGTGCATTTTTCCCCCAACCCACCCTAATATTATTATTATATCATTTATATATGAACATACATAAACAATAAGTGTATAGTAAAAGTTGAGAACTTACAAAGCAAACATGCCTAACATCATAGAGGAGTTGCATACATCACCCCACCACCAACACTATGCATTGTCATGAGACATTTGTTACAAATTATGAAAGAATATCATCAAAATCTTACTACTAACTATAGCCCTTATCTTATATCTGGTGTATTTTCCCCCCAACCAACCTTATCATAATTTGTTAAATATATTTTTATGACCGAAGTTGTAAACTTACAAAACAATCATGCACATGTGCAGAATTCCCATAAAACACCCCTCTATCAACACACCACACCATGGTGGAACATTTATTACAGATTATGAGATAATATCATCAGACTATTACCAGGTCCATAGCATACATTGGCACACTTTTTCCATACTCCCCCATTATCAACACAGTACATCTTTGGCATAGATGCATGAATATTACAGTATTGCTGTTAACCACAGTCCATAGTTCACTCTAGTTGTATTTTTCCCATTATTATCTACATTCCCACCACCCTGCAATAGTGATGTACATCTGCTGTAGCTCACAAAGGACATCTGTACCATCAACCATAATTCTCATCCACCTCTGGATTTACTGTGTTATTCAGTCCCTAGATTATTCTCTAGCTTTCTTTCAAAGGGATTTGCATACCTAGACTACCCGTTTCAGCCACATTCCCATTTATAAACCAGCTGTTGCTCACTATAATGTGTTACCCTCAACTCTATACATTTCCACACTTTTACAGTAAAGTTAATTAAACCTTCTACATACATTGAACTTCAGTAATCCAGCTCAGTCCTTCTCTTATCTCCTTGAAGAATCCACCACCTACCATCAGGTCTTGAAGATGTTTTCCTTCATTTTCTTCTACAAGCTTTATGGTTCTTGATTTTTATTTGTGTTTTTGATCCATTGTTGTTGAGACCAGCTCAACAAAGTACAGGTCAGAAAGGAAGACATCACAGACCTACAAGAAAACAAACACACAGATAGAGAAAAGATGGGATGAGGGGACTAACGGTCTCAAGGACTGAGAGCTCAGATTCTGGTTTCACCACCATATCTATTAGGAATCAGCAAAAGGGAAACATGATGCAAAGAACATCTGTTTATCTCTTTGCAACATAATAAATTCTTTAGTCATTGCTGTTCTATCTGGCTGGAACATGCCGCATAAAACTGGAATGTTTCTAATCAAGGATGCTTGCTTGCTTCTGGGAGACACTGCAACTTTAGGCTGTTATCCTACATTTCCCCATTTTTTGTTTAAAAAGGAAAAGAAAAGGTATCCTGATACAGCTCTAAATGTCTGTTTTGTAATTAGATGATTAATTGTAATAAGACTAGGTTGCTGACAGTTACCTGGATTCTGAACTGGGCTTTCCATGAGAAACAAAGGAGCCACAGGGATAAGGGTTAATGCCCTACCTATGTAGGCCCTCAAATTCTCTCCTGAATGCCCCTTCAACTATGCCTGTCTTAGATTGTTCCTACCCTGAGGAATCTTACCCATCTCAAGCTAACCAGCATCCTCTGGGGCCAAACAGGGTAGTGTGAGACTGCCAATGTTCCATGGCTTCCATACCCAGCATGTGCCTAAGGATTCCCATGCTCACTGGTGGGGCCCTTGCTCACACTACAAGTTTCAAAAAACCCAGATTGTTCAGCACCCAGAAGATTTATACAAGCAATCCCAAAGATGGGACGTGTGCAGGATACCCCCAGAATACAGTAAAACTAGAAAAGCAAGTGAGAGAGATATGGCAACGACTAAAGTAATGAATCTTGAGAAAGGGCTTCATGCCTAAAGATTAATAATAAAACAAGAAACATGATTATTCCAATAAGAGGCACCTTTGTTTCCTTCAGGGCATTCCAACCCTAGGTCGCTTTCCCACATTTCCCCCTTTGTGTTTTTGCAGAACAATAAAAGTTGATTTGGTGATTTTTTGTTGCATTATTCCTTGGAAGCTTCACTACATGCATCTGAGGACTGCACAAAAACACAATAAGCATATACATAACATTAAGATTCCTCCTACTAAACCACCTCTCCAATTTTTGACCCAGGGAATCAGGTTTAAATTTTGCAGGCCTTTAGCAATCTTAGATATAGTGGTGAATGAGTGCTAATCATAGTAGATAAATTATGAGATTCAACACTCTATTTGAGTGCATCATGGGGAAACATGTGGTCTTATCTGTGCCACAATTCTGAACCACATACACCTTAGGGGACCAGTCAGTCATGATTTCTTAGGAACCATTAAGCAGTAACACAGGAGCCACCCTTCATCAATTTTTCCAGTGGATGTGCTGATCACTAGGTGTCCATTGATGGTGATTAGCACAGACAAGTTTATCAGGAGGATTCATATTTATATGATTTTGGTAAATTTCTCATAACAGAAGCTTAATCCAGATAAAAGATGTAACTGAGCTCTTGAGACGTTACCATGTTTTGGAGTAAATAATAACCAAGCTTGATGAGTTAGATTTAAACACCCAGAAGCCATAATGGTAAGTGAGTGTATCCTATTCTTATGATTGTATTGAAATTCTTACCTTCTTCTAAGGGATGTTCTGGCAAATGAATATCTTCTGGTCCAGGAATCCAAACAGAATCATTTACATATATTGGGGAAACATAGATATACCTAGCCCATTTTTGACCAGAGTTCTGGATGGATATAAGATAAATATTAATATGCATATATATATTATATATATATATATTTATAGTTTTATATATAAACTTACCAATATTTAGCTTTTGGCTGGGAATTTTTGAATTAGCAGCTGATACTAGAGTTTTGGTTGACTGTGTTTATGATTAATGAATTTGATCCTGTAGATGCCAACTTGTGAGTACTTTGTTAATTCCCAAGGAAGGGGCCAGCCTGCTCAGGAAGGAACCCAACACTCCCTGGGCAGTACATTTTAAGGTTTATGCATCAGTTCCTGGGAAATTGGCCATCTCCTCCAGGGAGGAATACAACACTTTTTGGAATGTACTTTATCTCTTTTAATTTGTTACAAAACATCTTTGATATGCTTACTATTTTAGTTCCCATTACTTTTCCTGAAATATGAAAAGTGTTAACTGGCAAGGTATTGGTTTGTTGATTAACAAAGTTTTCTGTATGATGTTTTACTCTTAGGTTTGAACAATACTCAACAAACTTTTTCTTAACACATTTGGTTTCAGGACTGTTCAAACTCAAAACAAGAGATTTATATATACATTTAATAAAATATATGTATATGTAACATAAAAGTTATTAAATTACTTAAGTATGCAATGTGTTGTACTAAAGTTTTGATTAATATTTAAGTATATTATACATAATTCATAACTACAATAGATTATATAATAACAAACAATAAGACTTTTAACCAGCAGACATCCAATGAATAAACTTATTTCTTATGCATTTAAGTTTCCTAACCAGTGAGATTAAATAAGCTAGGAGCATGATCAAAATTACTTTATTTTCTTTATTTTGTATAGCTTAAGGTATAGGCAATAATAAATTATTATTTTCTATTTCAGCTGTGATTCACAGTGTTGAATTTAAACAGTTTATTGTTGGCTTTTTTACAGGAAGGGGAATGTGGGCTGGCTCAACTTATTTAAGGAGATACTAAAGAAAGTTTCAAAACAAAGTGATAGTGACATAACTGGATATTAATTTTTGCTGTTATGCACTACTCCTGGCAGCTCTAATGGCTGCTTTCCTTTTGCTGCTATAGAGCTGCTTTTTCAGCAGAGGTGGGGGAAATCAGATGAATATGAGTTAAAGCATCTGCCTCTTGATTTTTAGGTGGAGAGGATGTTTTTATGACAAATATTATTATTTTTAAAAAATAATTAAAATTATGATTAATAACATTATACTTTTATCTAATATTATACTGAAACATCATTAAATTTTCAGGAATTTTATACACTTTTTAAGTATACATATAAACTTTTTACTCATACAACTTTAATTTTCATAAGGTTAGAAAATTCCTTTTAATTGTATAACAGTTTCAAATACTTCATTCAACTTAAAATGTATCAAATAAACTTAACTATATTTAATATTTTACTTTTTTCTAGGTAAAGACCAAAACAATTATAACAGTTTGAAATAAAAAACTACTTTTCAGGGTTTGACTTTGAGAAAGCAGGTTTGAACATTATGTTCTTTTAAAAATGGTAAGACTTGTTTCTTTAAGGAAATGATAAGGTTAAAGTACAAGAAGCTATTTTGATAAAACAAACTTTCTTTTTTGTATACTGATTATTCAGAAGAAAAACTCTTTGTAAACTTTTACTAAAACAGACTAATGACTTGAGAAACTTTGAGAAAGAATAAAATTTTAACTTTGTATTATTATACTGCTTGACATTAAAGCTTTTAAATCTTTATAGATAGACCCATTAAATCTTACTTAACTTTGACCACAAAAATTCCTTTTCTGCACACCTTCTGCCCTTTCTGTATTCATTCAGGTTTTGACCCACATTTTACTCTTTTTCAATAACCAGTCATTTTATCTTAGGAGAAAATTATTTTTTTTCTTTAATGATAAAAACACGTTCTATACACCTTCAATATTCAAGTTACCAAAATGATTTTGGAAGCTGTTTCCAAGCAAAGCTTTTACAATATACATTTACCATCAACACTAAACAAACTTGTCAATATAATGATTTAATTTGGTTATAACTATTTTTATTATCCATATTTATTTATTAATATAAGTGCTTATTAAATTTTTTGGCCATTTGAATAGAGCTTTATTAATAATTTTCATGTATCAATTTAATATTACCATCTGGAGGTATCAAAATATACACTGACACTGAACAAACAAGCACAAAACAAGTTACAACACATCAATAGAAACATACATCTTTGATTTTACAGCTTTTAAGAATTTTTCTGGAAACTGTGCTGTCAAGTTTTCCTACTCTTCTAGTGGTTTAATTCTATTAGCCCCTATGAGCCCACAGCCTTATCATTATGTAGGCAATATGAGGTTTGCAGAGTTGCTGCTGGAATGTTTTCCTTATTTTAGTTAATTCTTTGGCGGAGCAGTGATGTCCATGCAACTAATGCTAGATCTTCCCAATATTAATCTCACTAAATCTTCTGGAATGTCCCTTTCACTCCTGAATTAGCTAGACAGACTTTATTTTGTTTCTTAAGTATTAATTTTTCAGTAGTGGCAAAGTCCAGGCCAGCACTTTCCTAGGTGGTGGCACATAAGTTTGCCAAGGATCTGAAAGCTGTGGGGGTGGAGCCGAGTGGCTCTGTTTAGATTGGGTATAACCGAACAAAGCCCTCTGGAAAGATTTTGGGGCACCAGAGGGAGTGCCCCATTGCCCATTTCCTGGCAGTGGATTCCTATCTTTATCAAATTTATATCTACATTTATTTGTCCAATGCTTTTCCTTACGGTACCAGGGAAGTAAGGGAGAATGCTCTCAGGGAAAACGTCTTTAAGAAAATCCTGAGGAGAGCTATCTGCAAATTTCTCTTTCTCCTCATCTTCTTCCCCTTCATCTTCTGTTTGTAAAGGTTTCAGTACTGATTTAACAATAGACCCAGTAGGCCAAATAGTAATCAGGATCTGTGCCCCTTGAACATGGTAATTTCTTTAATTCTCTTCCTACTTTTTCCCAATCTCCCAATTCTTAATGACCTAATGCAGGGAACCAAATGCAGTATTTTTCAATAACTTGTAAGAGTTCTAAAAGATGAACTTCACTAGCTTTAGTACTTCCAGCTTTAAGAAGCTGCTTTAGGAGACAAACATAGGGATGGTACTTTGCTGTGCTCTCTCCATTTCCCATAGAAACCCTGAA
>JAQZBX010070093.1:0-15473 GCA_029593785.1 Cabassous unicinctus
ATTTCTGAATGTCTGTAAAAGTCAGTGTTATCTTTATTTTTGAAAGTTACTTTTATTGGATATATAATTCTATGTTGACATTTTTCTTTTTGCATTATAAACATATAGGTCTGCTATTTTCTTTTTTACATTGTTAACCCACAGTTTGAAAGATACATGCTTATTTCAATTGAAATTGAAAACATAATTGTTCTTTGGACACAAACAAAGTCCCTCTTATTTTGCAAATTTGAATTATGAATGTTTGCAAATTGCAAAGAGTTTGAGAAAAATGGGGTTATAATATTCACCTTGACAGAAGAGAAGAAGTAACAATGGATATGGACCTAAAAGCAGAGCTCCAATAAATATGAAGGAAATGATGACAGATTTGAAAGGAGAAATAGATGGCTCTATATTAAAGTAGATTTCAATACACCACTTTCAATAATGGATAGAACATCTATACAAAAGATCAACTAGAAAAAAAGATTACTTGAACAGCAATCTAAAGCAACTAAACTGAACAGACCTATAGAGCACTTCACCCAAAAGCAGCAGAATACATTCTTCTCTAGTGCACAAGAATCATTCTCCAGGTTATACCCTACAGTAGATGAAAAAACACAGCTCAAAAATTTCAAAAATATTGAAATCATACAATGTACCTTCTCCAAACACAGTAAAATGAAGACATAAATCAATAATAGAGGGAAATTGGAAATTTACAAATATGTGGGAAATAAAACAATGTACTCTCAAACAACTTATGAGTCAAAGAGGAAATCACAAGGGAAATCCAGAAATGTCTCCAGGAAAATGAAAATAAAAGCACAACATTCCAAAAATCAATGGTACAGCAAAGGCAGAGATGAGAGGGAAATTTATAGCTCTACATGCTTATATTTTTTAAAAGTATCTTAAATCTGAGACTTTAACACTTATCCTCCTCAAAGTCTTCAAAAAACTTAAAAAAAGGGAACACTGCAAAATTCATTTTATGAGGCCATTTCATTAACACCAAAGCCAGATAAAGATTCCACAAGAAAATAAAAGGACAATTATCCCTTATGAATATACATGCAAAAACCTTAAAAATGTATTTGCAAACTGAACCTAAGAGCACCTCAAAAGAATTATACACGATGATCAAGTAGGATTTATCTCAGGTACACAAGTGTGGTTTTACATAATGAAATCAATGAAGTTAATAAAACACATTTACTGAACAAAGGAATGAAAAGCACATTTTCCTTTCAATTGATACAGAAAAAGCATTTGACAATGTCCAAGACCCCTTCTTGATAAAAACACACAGAAATCAAGGAATAGAAGGAAAATTGCTCAACATGGTAAAGGGAATATTTGAAAAAATCACTACTAGCACCATGCTCAATGGTATTAGACTGAAAATTTTTCATCTAAGATCAGAAAAACAAAAGGATGCCCACTGTCCACACTGTCATTCACCATTGTACACCGTTGTACTGGAAGTTCTAGCTTCAGTAATTAGGCAAGTGATAGAAACAAAAGGCATCCAAATTGGAAAAGAAAAAATAAAATTTTCCCTATTTTCAGATCATATAATCCTATATACAGAAAATCATGAAAAATCCACAACAAAGCTCCTAGAGGTAATACATGAATTCAACAAAGTGGCATGACATAAAAGTTACATCCACAGAAATTTCTTATGCACTAGTATTTAACAATCTGTTGAAGAAATCCATAAAAAAATTCCATTTACAATAACAGCTCAAATAATCAAATACCTAGAAATCAATCTAACAAAAGATGCATACAGAAAACTACAATATATTAATAAAAGTAATCAAAGAAGACCTAAAAGTTTGGAAGGATTTACATGTTCATGGAGAGGGAAACTAAATACTCTAAGATGGCAATGCTACCCAAAGAGACTTACAGATTAAACACAGCCCCAATAAAAATTCCAACAGCCTTCTTTGCAGAAATGGAAAACCAATTGTAAAATTATGTGCAATGGTAAGGCATTCCTAGTAGTCAAAGCCATCTTGAAAAGGAATAATGAAGTTAGAGGCAACACACTTTCCAACCTAAAAATTTATTACAAATTCATAATAATAAAAAAAAATGCATGGTATGATACAAGGATGGGCGTATAGACTGTTTTAGTCTGCTGGGGTGCCAAAAACAATATTCCAGAAATGGCTTGGCCTTTACAATGGTGGTTTATTAGCTTACATGCTCACAGTTCTGAACTCATGAATATGACCAAATTAAGGCCTCATCAGGTGATGCATTGTCCTTGAATACTGGCTGCCAGTGATCCTGGACTCATTTGTTTTATGGCAAGGCACTTGATAAGGTACATGGCAGTGTCTACTAGTCTCTCTCTTCTCTTCTGGGTTTTCTTGCTTTCACCTTCTGGATTAAGTGTCTTTCTCTAGGTCTCTCTTTCTGTATTCATTCCATTTATAAAGGATTCCAGTAATAGGCTAGAGACCCTCCCTGGGATACACTTTAAGTAACCTAATCAAATATCCCACCCACAACAAGTTCACATCCACAAGAATGGAATAGCTTTAAGAATATGATTCTCTGGCATACATAAAATTTAAAACTACCACATAGACCACTGAGATAATTGAAAGTTAAACAATCAACCCTCATGTTTTTGGCCAACTATATTTGACAAGGGTTCTGAGTGCCATCAGTTGGAAAAGAATAGCCTCTTCAACAAATGCGTGTGGGAAAACTGGATTTCCATATGCAAAACATGAGTAGGGTCCTGTATCTCACACCATATAAAAAATCAACTTAAAATGGATCAAAGACCTAAATATAAGAGCTGGAATTATCAAACTCCTAGAAGAAAACATAAGACAACATCATCAGGACCTTTTGTTAGGCAATGTTCTCTTAATCTTTACACTCAATCTACAAGCAACAAAAGAAAAAAGGTAGTTAAATCAAAATAAAAATTAAAAACTTTTGTGCATCAAAGGATATTATCATGGCAATGAAAAGACAACCTACTCAATAGGAGAAACTTTTGGAAGACAAACATCTGATATGATTTTAATATCCACAATAGATAAACAAAACCTTCATCTCAATAATAAAAAGACAAACAACCAATTTGAAAAATGTGCAAAAAACTTGAATAGACATGTCTCCAAAGAAGATTTACAAATGGCCAAAAAGCACATGAAATGGTGATCAACATAATTAGCTATTTGGGAAATGCAAATAAAAAACACCATGAGGTACCACTTAATACTCACTAGAATGGCTACTATTAAAAGAATAAGCAACAGGAAATTACAAGTGTTGTATAGGATGTCAACAAATTGAGACACCCATCCCTTGTCTGCTGGGAATGTAAAATGGTTCAGCTGTTGTGGAAGACTGGCAGTTCCTCAGAAGTTTAAGCATAGATTGACTATATGACCTGGCAGTCCCACTTTTAGGTATATACCCAAAAGAATTGGTGTGATTATCCCAATTTTGTGAATCCCAGAAATCATTATGTTGCACTAATCCATTTCTGTGTGGGGGGTGTCCTTTGATTGCACTAAATTCAATTAAGGGACCTCTGTTAGATCAACTGAGTAGATTGCTTTAGGGCTTTGATAGGACTGAGACATGACCCAGGTTGGGTCTCCACCTTCTTACTGTGTCTTATATAGCCTGAGAACACAGAGAAAAAGGAGAGACACAGAGAAAGAGAGCCACCATGTGACCCTGTCATGTGAAAGAAAGGGTGAAACCTGGAGAGGCTGAGAGAGCAAGAGGACAGAGATCGGAATCAGCAGAGAAGCTGAAAAATACAGGCCCTGTAAGAGATGAACCATATGCCTAATTGCCCACAGCTGAGCCCCAGGAGATGGTGAGTCTGGAGGGGAAGGCAGGGATTCTGGCAGAGTTTTGCCACCATTCTCCCTTCCAAGTGGCAGGATGCCCAGATCACCAATAGCTGACTTTGGTGAGAAAGCATCTCTGATGATGTCTTGATTTGGGCATTTCATGGCCTGGGAACTGTAAGATTTTCCCCCAATAAATTCTTTTTATATAAGTCAAGCCATTTCTGGTAATTTTGCATTGGCAGCCCTTGGTAAACTAAAACACAGGGTTTCATGCAGTTATTTTCACACAAATGTTCATGGCAATATTATTCACAAATGCCAAATGATGGATGCATCATTGGTATTTGTATTTGTCCATCAACAAATGAATAGACAAATACAACTTTATATAAACACAAAGTGAAATATTATTCTTCTGTACAATGGGATGAAGTTCTGATATATGCAACAACATGGATGAACCTTGAAGAAATAATGTTGCATGAAATAAGACAGACATAAAATAAAGATATTATATAATCTCACTGATATGAAATAATTACAAAAGAAAATATGTTGAATCAGAAACTAGAATTTAGTTTATTAGGGCTTCAGGTAGAGGTAAGGAATGGAGGATAAATGCTTAAATTGTAATTAGTTTCTATATTGGTTGATTATGTTTTGGTAATGTATGGTGGTGATGGCAGCACAGTATTGTGAATGCAATTAACAGCACTGGATTGCTATAAGAACGATTTTTTTTTAAAATCAAATATATGACTGTACAACACAGTGACTCCTATTATACATAATGGACAATTGTTAACAATATAATTCTGAAAGTGTTTTTCATTAATTGTAACAAATGTAACTCATTAATGCATGTTGATGATAATAGGCGGTATATTGGATATTGGCATTTTATGCATCATTTTTCTGTATAACTACAAATTCTCCAATTTAAAAAATGGAGAAGTATGGGAGGAGGATCTACCACAATTTCTGACCTCAAAATTTTCCCCATCCTTTCTGTGGTGTGGAGCTGGCCTGTGCTCCCATTATGGGTCCCTGGCCTTGTCCAATACTGAGCAAAGTAACCCTTATGTGCATAATGAATTGATTGTATGGTGCATCCAATCTATTTTCTGGCATCTTAAAGGTCTGAACCTGGACACTTATCTCTGAACTGCCTTCTCAGAACTTACTCTGCAGGCATAAGCAGCTTACACCCAGAAAAATTAATAGATATGGCCTGATGCAAAGAACTATCATTTCAATACTCAAAATAGATTTCTAAGGAGTGGAATAAAGTTTATACAATTAGTAGTAGAGGAAGCATTCAGAGTCCTATGAATGGGGCAATTCCTAAAGCCAGCATACTATGACAAGGGCAAGACACAGGCTCAGAAAAGACTGAGAGACACTCAACATTTGCCACATTTGTCATTAGGAGACCTAAACCCTGAAAGAGACCTCCAGTCCATACTGTGATAGGTGATTTGTCATGTCTCTACCTGGATATAAACTGAAGGAACAGGAATGTCAGGAACAGGTCATCAAGATGGATAGTTAATAAAGAAATGGAAAATATGGACAATACACTAATGCAAATTTTCAATAATAGACAACCAAAATTCATCGATAGTGATAAAATTTGTGTTTCAAGTGAAAACTAGAATTTTAGAAAAACTACTGTACTCGACATAAACTTGAGTTCTTCAAATATTTAAAGCATGTATGATAGGCTTATTCATGATATTAATAAGTGTGGTTTATTTTGGTATTTTAAGAAAATATGTCTATTAATAACACATCCATTACTCTGTGAATGAATGTCACCCATATTCATGCTTTACTATCTCATAAAATCCCATGTTAGAGTTTTTAGCTTTTCATCTAGTAATATACATGACCTTAGACTTTTCCTTTCAACTACTGTCATGCCCATATAATAGCTCTGCTAGTTACAATCATCATGATATCCTTTCACCATTTTTATTCATTTCCAAAAATTTACAAAAAAACTTTTATACCAATTCTTCACAGATTATCACTCAACTTTCTGTTCTCTACCCTCATGCTATTTTCTACCCAACTATATTCTAATTAATAACTCTGTGAGTTGACACAATATATTTAGTTCATTACAGAGCAATCATACAGTATTTGTCCTTTTGTATCTTGCTCGCTTCACTCAACATAATATCCTCCAGGTTCATCCACGTGGTCATATGCTTCAAGACTTCATTTCTTCTTACGGCTGCATAATATTTCATTGTCTGTAAACACCATGATTTTTTCATCCATTCCTTAGGTGATGGGCACCTAGGTTGTTTCCAACGTTTGGCAATCATGAATAATGCCACTATGAACATCGGTGAGTAGATGTCTGTTCTTGTCTCTGCTCTCAGTGCTTCTGGGAATATACCTAGTAATGGTATTGCTGGGTCACATGACAAGTCTATATTCAACTTCCATAGGAACTGCTAAGCAGTCCTCCACAGTGGCTGTACCATTCTACATTCCCACCAACAGTGAATAAGTGTTCCTATCTCTCCACATCCTCTCCAACATTTACAGTTTCCCTGGTTTTTAATAGCGGTCAGTCTAATAAATGTGGAATGATATCTCATTGTAGATTTGATTTGCATTTCCCTAATCACTAGTGATGTTGAACCCTTTTTCAAGTGTTTCTTTGCCATTTGTATTTCTTCTTTGGACAATTGTCTTTTCAAGTCTTTAGCCCATTTTTAAATTGTATACTTTGTCTTTTTATTGTTGAGTTATGTGATCTCCTTATATGTCAAGGATATTAAACAATTATCAGAAATGTTCTTGGTTTTATATTTAGATCTTTGATCCATTTTGAGTTAATTTTTTAAATTTTCTTTTGGCTATGAATACCCAGTTCTCCCAAGACCACTTGAGTAGACTGCTCTAGTCCAGGTGGAAGGGCTTGATAACAATGTCAAAAATCACTTGACTGTAGATGTGAGGATCTATTTATGAGTTCTAAAGTTGGTTCCATTGGTCAATGTATTTGTCTTTATCCCAATACCATGCTGTTTATACCATATAGCTAAGAAATATGCTTTTAAGTACAGAGTGAGAGACCTCCAACTTCATTCTTTTTTTAAGATCTTTTTGGTTATTTGGAGCCTCTTACCTTCCAAATCAATTTGAAAATTGGTTTTTCCATTCCTGCAAAAAAAGCTGCTGTGATTTTTTGGGAGATGACATGGAATCTGTAAATCAGTCTGGGTTGAATTGACATTTTAATGATATTTAGTCTTCCAATCCATGAACAAAGAATGTCTATCTATTTATTTAAATCTTCTTCAGTTTCTTTAAAAATGTTTTGTAGTTTTTTTAATACAAATCTTTTATGTCCTTGTTTAAGTTTATTCCTAAATATTTTATTGTTTTAGTTGCTATTATAAATAATTTTTTTCCTGATTTCTTCCTCAGTTTCCACATCAGTAGTGCATAGAAATGCTAATGATTTATGCATTGTATCAAGCCATTTTTCTGAACTACTCCATTAGATCTTGTAACTTTGTTGTGAAATTTTCAGGAGATTCTAGGGATACCATCAAATCATCAGCAAATAATGAAAGTTTTAATTATTTCTTTCCTATTTGGGTGCCTTTTATTTCTTTATCTTGTGTAATTGCTCTAGCCATACCTATAGCAAAATACTGAATAACAATGTTCACAGTGGGCATCCTTGCCCTCTTCCTGAACTCAGGGGGAAAGCTTTTAGCCGTTCACCATTGAATACAATGTTAGCTGTAGGTTATTCTTTTTTTAAAAAAATTATATGTATATTTTATTTTTAAAATGATATTTAGATTATAGAGGAATATAGAGGATTCCCATAGGTCTTACTTCCTATGCCTCCCACCTTTTACCACAATAACAAAATATTTCATTAGTGTGGTATATTCATTACAATTGATGAAAATATTTTGGAACAGTGCCTGTAAGCATGGATTATAGTTCACATTGTAGTTTACACTCTCTCCAACACATTTTTGTAGGTTATAGCAAGATATGTAATGGCCTGTATCTGTTGTTGTAATGTCATTCAGAAGAATTCCCAAGTCCTAAAAATGCCCCCATATTTCACCTGTTTTTCCCCTCTCCCTGCCCTCAGAACCTCCAGTGGCCATTGCCTCCACATCCATGATATAATTTCTTTGATTGCTAGAATCACAATAAGTCTATACCAGTAAATCTACTTTAGTCCGTAGTTCATTCCCCAATCCTGAAGATTCTGGGATGGTGATGCCCACCCCACTTCTAATTGAGAGGGGGCTTCAATCTCATGGGGCAGATGGATGGGTCTCTCTTGCTTGCAGTTGTAGGATTTCTCAATTCCTTGGGATGGTCGTTGTCCATCATCATCTCCCTGTCAGTTGTCCTGAGTGAGTCCAATGTACTTGAGCATAGGTGTTACAACTCCATTGAGCTTCAGGGTCCAACTGGCACATGGACAGCCCAAAGATTTTAGTCTCTTGGATATATACCTATCAATCCTAGTACTAATTATAAGTTCAAAAAGAAGGGTCAGTAGAGCCATATTTAGGGAAATCACAACTGAGTCCAACTCATTAACACAGGGAGCATAATTTCCAAAGTAGGGACCATTGGCAGGGCATCAAACTCCTGAGCTATCTGTCCTGACTATAATACCTGGATGTTTCCAGAGCCCTCACAAAGCCCACTATTTGAGGTAGTATTTACTTTGGCAGTCAATGAGATCCTGCTCAACCATGCATAAGCACAACCTCTGGAATGACCTCCCAACTCACTTTGAAGTCTCTTAGCTATGTAAACTCATTTGTCTTTACCTTTTCCCCCTTTTGGTAAATGTCTTTTTCCAATTGCATTGCTAGTTGGTGCTTGTTAGCTTCATTTTTGACGATATTTTGGATCACAGAAGGGTTATAACTATGACTGAGGAAGAAAATTCATGTGGGGTTTCAGTGATGGGGGATACATGGGAGGAGGGTCACCTGGGCATACATGTAAGGCATATAAACGTGTTCATTTATTCATGGGACATTGTTGCAATGGGTGGAGAATCACACAATAACCAAAAGAATATAGAATGCTCATCCTGAGAAGCTCAGCCACATTCTCTAATGGAATAGCAAGAAACCCCTGAGTACAGGGGCAATGACTAGTGAAAGAGAGTGGTCCATTGGTGGGCCTTTAATATTGATAACTGTACTTATGAACCTTTACTCTAGAAATTGAAACTTAGTCTGGTATTATAGGGTGCTTAAGAGTACCTCCAGAGAACTTCCTTGTTGCTCAGATGTGGCCTCTCTCTAAGCCGAACTTAGCATATAAATGCATTGCCTTCCCCCGAGTGTGGGACATGACTCCCAGGGAGGAGTCTCCCTGACATTGAGGGATTGCTATCAAGCACCAACTAGCAATGCAACTGTAAGTTTTTCATATATGCACTTCACCAAATTGAGAAATTTTTCTTCTATTCCTGTCTATTGGAGAGATTTTTTTCAAGAACGCATGCTGTATTTTTTAAAATGCTCTTTCAGTATCAATCAAGAGGATCATGTGATTTTTCTTCTTTAATTTTTCAGTGTGGTTTATTACACTATTTGGTTTTCTTGTGTTTAACCACCCTTATACACCTGGGAAAAACCAACTTGACCATAGTGTATAATTCTTTTAATGTGCTTTTGGGTTCAGTTTAAAGGTATTTTCTTGAGGATTTTTGCATCTATATTCATTAGAGATATTGGTCTGTAATTTTCTTTTTTTGTAGTATATTTATCTGGATTTGATATTAAGGTGATATTAACTGCATAGAATGAGATTCGTAGCATTCTTTTCTGTTAAATTTTTTGGAAGAGCTTGAGCAAGATTGGTATTAGCTCATCTTTGAATATTTGGTAGAATTTAACTCTGAAGCCATCTAGTCCCAGGCTTTTCATCTTTGGGAAGATTTTGATGACCGTTTCAATCTTTTTACTTGTGAATGGTTTGTTGAGGTCTTCTATTTCTTCTGGGATCAGTGTAAATAGTTCATGTGTTTCTAACAATTTGTCCATCTTCTCTACATTGTCTAATTTTTTGGCATACAGTTGTTCATAGTATGCTTTCATGATCTCTCTTTTTTCTGCAAAGCCAGTGGTAATGTACCACCTTTCATTTCTGATTTTATTTACTTACATCTTCTCTCTCTTTTTTCTTTGTAAGTCTAGCTAAGGGTTTGTAGATTTTGTAGCTCTTCTCAAAAAACCAACGTTTGTCTTTGTTAATTCTATTGTTTTATTTTGTTGCTGTTGTTCTCAATTTCATTTATTTCTGCTATGATATTTACTATTTCTTTCTTTTGGCTTGGTTTGGGATTATTTTGCTGTTCTTTTTTATTTCCTCTGGGTATGCAGTTAGGTCTTCAATTTTAGCATTTTCTACTTTTTTAATGTAAGCATTGAGGACTATAAATTCCCCTCTCAGCACTGCCTTGGTAGTGTCACATAGGTTTTGATATGTTGTTTTCTCATTTTCTTTCATCTCAAGATATTTGCTGAATTCTCCTGCAAATTTTTCTTTGACCCACTGATTATATAAGAGTGTGTTGTTTAATCTCATTTTTTATGAAGTTTCCCTTTTTCCATCCATTATTGGTTTCCAGCTTCAATCCATTATGATCAGAGAAAATGATATGTATAATTTCAAACTTTATAAATTTTCTGAGACTTGTCTTGGGACCCAACATATGATCGATCTTGGAGAAGGATCCATGAGCATTTGAGGAGAAAGTATAACCTGCAGTTTTGGGGTGTAAAACTCAATAAATGTGTTCATTGATCATATTATTCAAGTTCTTTCTTTCTTTATTTATCTTCTGTCCAGATGTTCTAACTAATACTGAAAGTAGTATATTGAAGTCAGCAAATATTATTGTAGAGATCGCTATTTCTCCTTTCAGTTTTACCATTGTGTGCCTCATATATCTTGGTGCACACAAGTTAAGTGCATGCTTTGCTAAGGAAAGGGCAGAAACTCAAGATACAAATCAAAAGTAGCAATTTATTTGATAATTGATATGTAGATCATCCAATACTAATAAATAGTTAAATGATCACTGTTATTGATTGTTCACAATATAATGCAATAAATCAGTTAGATAGTGCAGAGAGAGAGTATATTTACAGTCACTCACCAAATGGGGGAAAACTCAACACTGGTCTTTCACTAGGCTGGGAAGTCCCATTCAACAGCTGGCCAGAGTCCCTAATCAGAATCACAGTCCCAGATGGAGCATCACCTCCTGGGTGAGACTTTGACCAGCTGCAAAGGGACTGTCCCCTTTAAGGAGGTCTGAAACTTCAGATTCCTGCTGATTTGGCAACTTGTGAGTGATTAAAGCATTCCAAAAATACAGTGCCTGTCCATGAGGAAGTGCCCAGCTCCCCTGAGGAGACACATGAAGTTTGTGAAATGTCCTATTCTTAAAGGGTGTTGCTGATTCATGGAATGCTAAACAGGGACATATAATTAATGTATAGCTAAGATAAGGAACCAGCAAAGACAGAGTTATGTCTGTGGGGTAAACTTCCACAAGGATGTTCTCCTTACACAGACTAAGATAAAGTTACATTCCTGAGGCAGGAGAGAGCTCCAAGCATGTCCACATCTAACTCCTGCTTCTATTTGATCAAGGCAGTAACATCATACTTTTAATTTCTTGTTCACAATCCTTCCCCCAAAGTAATTATAATATACATATATTAGTGCATAAATATTTAGTGTAGTTATTTCTTCTTGGATAATTGCCCTTTTTATTAATATATAATGACCTTCTTCATCCTTTATAACAATTTTGCTTGTCATATCTACTTTTTTCTGATGTTAGTATCACTACAACAGCTCTTTTTTTAATTAATATTTACATGGAATATCATTTTCCAACATTTCCCTTGTAACCTCATTGTGTCCTCATATCTGAGGTGGTTCTCTTGTAGACAACATATAAATTGCTCATATTTTTTATCCTTTCAATCAGTCTATGTCTCTTAATTGGGAAGTTCAACTCATTAACATTCAATGATATTACTATAAAGGCATTACTTTCTTTATCCATTTTGTCCTTCGGCTCTCTGTTTTCATATTCTCTATTGTTTGCATTCTTACCCTTCAGTTTACCTTTCCTAACAATCTTCATTTCTACACTCTTCTCTAAATCTCTCACCCTTGTTTTTTCCCTTCATTTTGCAGCACTCTCGTTAGTATTTCTTGTAATTCTGTTCTTTTGGTAACATATTCTATCAGTTTTTCTTTATCTGTGAATTCGTTGTTCTCACCATCATTTTTGAAGGACAATTTTACTGGATACAGAATTCTTGGCTGGCAATTTTTCTCTTTCAGTACCTTAAATACATCATACCATTTTCTTGTTGCCTCCATGGTTTCTGATGAGAAGTTGACACTTAGTCTTATTGAGTTTCTCTTTTATGTGATGCTTTGCTTTTCTCTTGCTTCTTTCAGAATCCACTCATTATCTGTAATATTTGCCATTCTAAATAGTAGGTTTCTTGGGGTATGTCTATTAGGATTTATTCTGTTTGGGGTGCATTGTACCTCTTGGATATTAATAGTTCTTAATTAGAATTTAAGGTACATGGTAAAACTAAAAGGATAAAGAAGATGGTGGTAGGCAAGCTCAAAAATGGTGCCAACTGTGACATACTGGAGCATGTGAGTGAGAAAGGCTAGGTGTCTTCAGAGGCTGTATCTTCCCAAAGTTGATGGGAAAGAGCTTTCTTCCCTGAGTTCTTTTATGCTGTTAGTTAATTCTATGGAGAGATTGTGGTAACCTGCTGGGTTTGGATAGAATTATCAACCTCAGTTCCCACAGTGATGGTTATGCATAGGACAGCTATGAGAGGTATGAAGAGAGACATTGCTCTAGACATAAACTCACAATGACAGCATAGGCAATAACAAGACAGCCATATAGCAAGTAAAATAAAGACATTATTTAAGAGAGAGCCATTCTTTTTATTATAGGCACATTCATTAATTATTTAGAAATTGAATTAAGTTTACTGGGACTTTTTAACATGTTCAATATCTCTCTGCATATGATCTAGAACAGAAGAGATAATATCATATTCATCAGACATACAGGTACAGTACTTAATACTAATCAATGCACAATTTCTTCTTTGAGCTGCAGTTAATAGATCTAGGCTCCAGGTGTGCAATACCATACATGTTATTTCTCCATGAGAACAAGCCAAAATGCCAATTGTATTCATCTAAGTTCTACTTATATTACTCTGGTAATTATTGCTCCACTTGTTATGTCCTTCACACTGACAGCATGCTGCAGCACTGTTGATCTTAGAGAGAGATTACAAAGGTAAGGAACCAGTGATTTACTTGCATAGCATCCTTCAGAACTATGAAAGAGAGGAGACTGGAGGGAATGATCACTGTATATCTGGCCATATTGAGCCATCATTGGCTGCTGCAGGAGTCTGAAACTGCAATGTACTCTCCATTCATTTTAGGAGAATAACCAGAGCTGTAGTATATACCTTTATTGTTTTAGGGCTCAGTGACCAACCTAGCCAATAATTCAAAACAAGAGGCACCATGCATTGTACTTTAATGAGATGGCTAAAGAGATTGGGGATGTTAAGAAGATAGTGGTTGAGCACAAAGAAGAATTTGAATGCATACATAGAAAAATAGCAGAACTTATAGGAATGTAAAACACAATAAATGAAATTAAAAATACACTAGAGGCATATTACAGCAGATTTGAAGAGGAAGAAGAACTCATCAGTGAGTTTGAATACAGGGCCTCCAGAACCAAACATACAAAAGAACAGTAAATAAAATAATGGAAAAATTTTCACAGCATATCAGGAACCAAATGGAGACAAGGGACTGCAAGAGAAAACTGCAAGCCAAGAATCTAATATTGAACAAAACTGTATGTCAACAATGAGGGTGAGTTAAGATATTCACAAATAAACAGAAACTGAGAGAATTTGTAATCAAGAGATCATCTTTTCAGGAACTATAAAGGGAGTGCTATATCTTGAAAAGAAAACACAGTAGAGAGAGTCTTAAATGTGTCTCAAAATGAAGTTTATATCAGAAAAAGTAACTAAAAGTGTAAAAAGATTGGTGAATATAAGATATCACTTTTATACCAAAGCCAGATAAAAATATTTTGAAAAAAAAAGTACAAAAACCTTTCCTAGTGAGTAAGGATGAAAATATCTTCAAGAAAATATGTACTAATAGAATAGAACAACACATTAAAAGAATATTCATCATGATTAAATGGATTTTACACCAGATATGCAAGGGTGGCTCAACACAAGAAAATCAATCAGCATAATACCTCACATTAATAAACCCAAGACGAAAAATCACATGATCATCTCAATTGACAAAGAAAAGGCATTTGACAAAAATACAGCATCCTTTCTTGATAAAAAAAAATACTCTGAAACATAAGAATTAAAGGAAACTTTTTCAACATGATATTGGGCATATATGAAAAACTCACAGCTAACATTGTACTCAATGGTAAAAGACTGAAATATTTCATGTTTAGGCTGGGAACATTGTCACCATTATAGTTCAGTAGAGTGCTAGAGGTTCTACCTAGACTAATTAAAGAAGACAAAGAAATAAAAAAGCATAGAAATTTGAAATGAAGAAATAAAACTTTTGTTACTCATAGAGTATGTTATCTTATAAATAGAATATTCCAAAAAAATCTACAACAAAGCTACTAGACATAATAAATGTATTCAGCAGAGTGGCAGGATGAATGATGAATTCTCAACATTCAGTAGTGTTTCTATACACTAGTAATGAGCAACTTGATGAGGAAGTCAGGAAAATATACCATTTACAAGAGTGACTAAAGGACTTAAATATTTAGGAATAAACTTAAGCAGGCAAATAAAGCAATTGTATTCAGAAAATTACAATGCACTGATAAAATAAATCAAAGAAAACCTACATAAATGAAAAACATTCTGTGTTAATGGATTAGAAGAATAAATATTGTTACAATGTCAATTCTATCCAAATTGATACACTGATTCAATGCAATCCCAATAAAAATTCCAACAGCCTTTTTAAAAAGAAATGAGAAACACAATTATCAAATTTATTTGGAAAGGTTAGATGCCCTGAATAGGCAAAAATAACATTAAAAGGAATAACAAAGTTGGAGGAGTCTTACCTCCAGACTTTAAAACATATTATCTAGCTCCAGGGATAAAAATAAAATGGTACTGGCAAAAAGACAGGCATTTTCACCAATGAAACCCAACTGATGGTTCAGAAACAGACCCTAACATCAATGTTCAAATGATTTTTGACAAGGGTGTCAAGCCCACTTAGCTAGGGCAGAACAGTCAATTCAACAAATTGTGCTGGTGGGACTGGACATCCATACCTAAAAGAAAGAAAGAGGACCCCTATTTCACACCTTATACAAAAATTAACTCAAAATGAATCAAAGACCTAAATATAAATCTGACAACTATATGACTCCTAGAGGAAAATATTAGGAAACATCAAGACTTGGTGGTAGATGGGATTTCTTAAACCTTACAACAAAATCATGAGTGACAAAAGAAAAAATGGATAAAT
>JAQZBX010070094.1:0-15483 GCA_029593785.1 Cabassous unicinctus
AAATCTCTGTTTCTATTTTGATTTCCAAGGGTATCAGATTCTGTGGCTACTTAAGAAAGTAACCCAGAAAAATATTTTAAAATAAAGTAAAATGTCTGTGATATTTTATAAGAAGCATTTATGTATGATGGATTTATTTTATGTAGGATGTCTATCTAATAAAGATGATGGAATCACAGAGCAGTAAGAAGCCTATAAAGATAAATTGGCCATAAATGTTTGCTTGTACTCATAAGGACATTCCCATTACTTGCTCGCTAGTCACAGCATTAATTTAATGCTCATGGGGTCCAGCACTGAGGCCTGAGCCTGGAACCAGGATTCTCTTAGGTAGTAGGGCAGTGTGTCATCAGGAGACCACATATGTCTACTTCTTATTCTGCTACATAAATTGCCTGCTTTTGGGCAAGATGCATTATTTAATCTCCTTAAACCTCCATGTCCTCATCTATAAAATAGAAATAATTTTTCCTTTGCAAATTCCTATTGTCTAAAACAGAAAATGTGTTCTACTACATGGCCTCATTAAATATCATGATCGGTCCCTTTTCACATGCCTTCTTGCCTCTTGGTTAGTTGAATATGCATACGTGAATGTCATCTTATTTTAATTTGAAAATTTTATTATGTCTCTGAAAAAAAGTTACTGAAGCCAAAGTATGGTATAGGTTTATCATTTAAGAGGCAGGGCACTTCAGGAGAAAAAACTGGATTTTGGAGTCTGAGTTCAGTTTCCAATCTACAACTTCCCACTTACTGAGTTTGATAAAGTAAAAGCTACTTAACTTTTTTCATCTTATTTTCTTACATGAGGAAATGTAAGAGGGTTTATCAACATAAAATTTTATCAAGTGGTAGGAAAATAAAAGGAGCTGATAAATGAGAGCTCCCCTCCTTTCCTTTCCTACGGTATAAGGTCCCCCCAAATATGAAATGATTCTCACACAAATGGCTTAAATGAGCACAAAGGTCTGAGTAGGTTTTTAAAATTAGTCCCTGAACTCCCCCTAAAAATAGCTCCTCTTGAAAGAGATGATAATAATTCTTTCTTATTTTATATACTTATATCCCCATCTTATTTCAAATTCAACTTGTTTCCACTACCAGCATGGCAACATGAGGAGCTCCATGGACCCACTCCCCAATGACACCGGTAAAATTTATTAAAAACAAACAAATGAACATTTAAATCTCTACAAATGGTCCTGAAGACATATAGCAATGAAGATGTATTTATTCAAGAAAATCTACTAAAACTTGGTAAGAACAGAGAGTACGTGGTATTTGAACCAAGACTCACTCTCTCTCTTTCCTCTTTGTATTAATACTCTCACGTGCAAAATGTCATTTTGATATTTTGCCATCACATCGACCCAACTGTCATGGCCCACTCTCCAGCTGCTCCCATGAAATAAGGTACCCTAAGTTTCCCTCATGCCAGTGTCCTGTGGACCCTGTTTTGATTTTAGGGTCACCTAATTCAACCATCCACCCACCAATCACATGCTTTGCTTCCCATCTGCTAATGTCCCATCCTAGGCTCCGAAAAAGTCTTCAGCCCACAGTGTCCCCTTGATTTCTTGCTTCCTCATTGGGGTTTTCCTGTATCCGGTTGTGCTCCTGGTGGCACTGTGGCATGCTGTGTACTTCTCTGGGAACTGTGAGTAACTAATAAATCTAACTTGCTTCAAAATCTCACACCTCCTTGTCTCTGTACCTGATTTTACCATACCTGAATAATTTAAATCTTTAACAATCTAAGACACTCTTTTAGTGCAGTGTGATGGAAACTCCATTAAAGACTGGTGTAAAAAACACAGGGCTTCCTCTTCCCCGGCTTTCAGTTGGAAGGTTATCTTTTTGGGAAAGGTAGGAAGTGAGCATTTTTCATCCTGCCCAAGGTACTTGTTCCTAAGGCTAGGTTCTAGGAGACTGTGGCTGAGGCTCCCTTCTACCACTCAGCACCCACTGATGGGAAAGATGATATATCTTGGGCATAACATTCTGTGGGCCTGATCACCCTGGCTCTGGTTTGTAAGGTACGCAGCAGTTCAATGTTGTAATAGGCAAGCTTAGAAGACTTGACTAATAGCCTGCCTCCACTCAGCACTCAGCATCTAAAATGAAGAAGTCCCTCACAGAAAAGCACATCATTGTCCCCACCCCAAGTTCTTGAGCCAGCTCTTAGAGATTTTGTACAGAGGGAGAAGGGGGTCATAAAACAGTGGGCTCTGAATCTTTTCCAAAAGGAACTGGCTTTGCAACAGTGTGGAATAGTTCAAGTTAAGGTCACTCTCTCATAAACAGTGGAGATTGAGCTGAAAAGCAACTGGGAAGAAGCTTAGTAGATTCAATAGAGACAAAAGGCTAAAATATTAGTTTGCAGGAGAGAACTGGGGAAAGATACAGCTGGGAGGACCCCTCAGAGTATCAGAACAAATCCCAAACACTAGTTTCAAGAACTATTCCTAAAAAGCAGGTTGAATTTGATTGCATCAGTATGTGGTCCAATTTGTCCTCAGGGCAATGTTAAAAACAATTGAGCAATCAGCTCCCAGTTAATGGAATTTAACAGGCGGGTGTGGTCAGGGGAAGAGATAGTACAAGGTAGGCCTAAGAAAACTACTTCATCCCAGGGCATATCCAAGGCTCCCTTTCCTGAGGAACAATACTTGGGACTTTACATGGCAGGAGTAGGGAAGGGAATAGATTTCACTAAAACAATCCAGTCAGTCACTAAATAAATAAACAAATAACCATAAAAAAATACAACAGAGACAGTACCCAGAATTGTCAAAAACATTTTAAACATTATTTTAAAATGTTCAGTTTACAAAAAAATATTATCACACATAGAAAGAAACAGCAAATGGTAACCCACACATTGAAAAAAAAGCTGTCAACAAAAATCACCTCTGAGAGCAAGTAGGTGTCAGATTTAATAAGCAAAGACATCATAATAGCCATATTAAATACATTCAAAGAACTAAAGGAAACCATGATTAAAGAAGTAAAGGAAGGCATGATGACAATGTTGCATTAAATAAAGAATATCAATAAACAGAGAATTAATAACGAAGGACCAAATGAAAATCCTGGAGTTAAAAAGTACAATAACTGAAATGAAAAATTCATATTACCTCAACTGTATATTAGAACTGGCAGAAGAGAATTAGAAAACATGAAGATAAACTGAGATTCTGAAATCTGAAGAGTGGAGAGAAAAAGGAAGAAAAATGGCCAGAGCACTAGTAAGTGCACCAACAAACACAAAATGGGAATAGTAGAATGATATGAGAGAAAGGGGCAGAAAAATAGTAAAGAAATGTTGGCTGAAAACTCCCCAAATTTATTGAAAGATATTTATCTGCACATCTATGAAGCTCAGTGAATTTGAATTAGGATAAATACACAGAGATATACATCAATAAAAAAACGTTTAAAGTCAAAGGCAAGGACAAAATATTGGAAGAAACAAGAGAAAGACAACTCACCACTTATAAGAGAAACTTGATAAATTTAACAGTTGACTTATCACTAGAAACAATGGAGGCCAGAAGGCAGTGGGATAACATATCCAAACAGTTTAAAGAAAAATAACCAACCAAGAATCTTATATCCAGCAAAGGTATCTTTCAAAGACAATGGTGAAATAAAGACTTCACCAGATTAAAAAAAAAAATTTTTTTTTGTTAGCCTACAATACTTATAAAAATAATAAGGCAGTTCTTCAGACTGAAAGCAATTAAACTTAGACAGCAATTTGAATCTGCACACACATACAAACACACACACACAGAGCACTGGAAAAGGTAGTTACATAATTAGAAAAGACATTAAAATGTATATTTCCTCTCTTTCCTCCTCTTAACTGATTTAGAAAGCTATTTAACACAACAAAATGTATTGTTGGGACTATAGCACGTAGAAACATAATAAATTTGCCAATAATAGCATAAAGAAGTTGGGTGAGTAAAGCTGTGTTGGAAATGACTACAGACAATAACTCATATTCACAAGGACAAATGAAGAGGTCCAGAAATGATAAATAAGAAGTTAAATATAACATAAACTATAAACACATACTTGCTCTCTTCTCTTCTCCCACTTTCTTTAAAAGATATAAAATTATATAAAGTAATAATTATAACAATGTAATGTTTGGTTTGTAATATTCATAGATGTAATATGTAAAACCATATTACAAAAAGGGAAAAAAGAGCTATAAAGGAATAAAGTTTCTATATGTCACAGGAATTAAATTAGAGTAAGCCTGAAGTTTGTTTTGATAAGTTAAAATATATATGATAAGCTATGGAGGAGCCACTAAGGAATAACTAAAAACATATAGTGAAAAAATAATTTTAAAAACTAAAATATGATATTATAAAATATTCACTTAATGCAAAAGAAGGCAGTAAATGAGGACTAGCGAGAATAAAGAGGCACGAGACCTAGATAACAAAGAATAAAATGGCAGATATAAATCCAACCAATTCAATAATGACATTAAATCTGAGTGGATTGAACAATCCAATAAAAGGCAGAGGTTTTTAGATCGGATAATAAAATAAGATCCAATTATATGCCATCTAAAATAGACACAGTTACGATTACAAGATAAAAATAGTCTGCAAATAAAAGGATGGGAAAATATATATAATTCAAAATAGGGACATTTTATACTGAAAAAATGGTCTACCATCAGGATGATTACAATTATAAATCTATATGCTAATAATAACAGAGCACCAAAATACACAAAGCAAAAACTGACAGGAATAGACGGGAAGTTCCTCAACCTGATAAAAGGCACCTAAGAAAAACCCACTGTAACAGCTTAATGGTGAAAGACTGGATGCTTCCCCCTTAAGATCAGAAACAACATAATGATGTCTGCTCTTGCTACTTCTATTCCTTATTATACTGGAGGTCCCAGCCAAGGCTTTTAGGCAAGAAAAGAAACAAAAGGCATGCAGACTGATAAAAAAAGTAAAACTATCTTTATTCCAAACGACATAATTTTGTATATAGAAAATTCAAAGGAATCCACTCTTAAAACTAACAAATGAGTTGAGGCAAATGAGTTACAAATGAGGTTGCAGAATACAAGAATAATACAGAAAAATCAATTGATTTTCTACAGAATTGGAATTAACAATCAGAAAATGCTATTAAGTAAACAATTCCACTTATATTAGTGTTTTAGTTTGCCAAAGGGATGCCAATGCAAAGTACCAGTAATCTGTTGGCTTATATAAAGGGATTTATTTAGGGTAAAATCTTACAGTTCCCAGACCATGCAAAGTCCAAACTGAAGCACCATCAGAGATGCTTTATCACCAAAGCCAGCGACTGTTGATCCTGGCATGTTGCCACGTGGTGAAGTAAGATGGCTGCCAATCTCTGCCCAGGTTTCAGCCTTCCCCTCTGGGCTCATCCTTTCCTCTTGAGCTGCTCCATGGGCTAGCCTCTTGGGGCTTCATGCTTAAGTGATCCTGTAGTCCTCTCTCTTCTGGCATAAGGCTTGTTTCTTTCAGGTCCTCGTATCAGTCTGGGCCGTTCTGCTATCTTCCCAAATATAGATGTAAACTATCAAGCAAATGGCTCATCTCTCCCTAGGACTTCAGCTGTTTGGGCCTCTCCTTTCTGTCACATGGCTGGATCAAAACATGGCAGAGCTCTCTTTTCCTGTGTCTGTTTGAGTGAGTGTCCATTTATATCAGTCCCAGCAAGGGGCAAAGATTCAACCTGAGTCACATCTCAGTGAAGTACGGAGTCCATGAGTCACGTCTCAGTGAAGTACGTAGTCCAATTGACAGCCCTGAAGCAATTTCATCAAGTAACCTAATCAATGGCCCCTCAACTGAATTCAATGCAATCAAAGGGTATTATACCCAGAGGAATAGATGAGCTTACAAACATAATTTTTCTTTTTAGAATTCATAAAATAATCTCAAACTGCCACACAGCAGCATCACAAAGAATAAAATATTTATGAATTTAATAAAAATAAGTGCAAAACTTATACTCTGAAAATTGCAAAGCATTGTTGAATAATTAAAGATCTAAATAAGTGGAAAAATTTACATGTTCATGGATCTGAAGACATAATATTATTAATATGATAATACTCTCTAAATTAATCTACAGGTTCACCACAATCCCATTTGGTTTCTTTGTAGAAATTGACAAGTTGATTCTAAAATTCATATGGAATTGCAAGGGACAAAGAAGTGGCAAAATAATTTTTAAAAAGAAGTATAAAGATGGAGGACTCACACTTCCCCAATTTCAAAACTTAATACAAAACAACATTAATCAGACAGTGTAGTATTGGCATAGCATAGACATAGAGGTATGCCACTGGATTAAAACTGAGAGTGCAGAAATATACTCGTGTGTCTATGGTCAACTCCTTTTGACAAGGGTGCCACGACCATTCAATGGGGAAAAATAGTCTTTTCAATAAATGGTGCTGGGACAACTGGATAGTCACTTGAAAAAGAATGAAGCTGGACACTTTCCTCACACCATACAAAAATGAACTCAAAATAAATCAAATACATATACATAAGCTCTAAAAACTATTATAAAGCTTTTAGATGAAAGCATAGGGTAAATATTCATTGTCTTGGATTTTGCAATGGATTCTTATTTATGACACTAAAATCAACAAGGAAAAAAACAAATAGGACCTCATCAAAATTAAAATATTGCATGCCTCAAGAATACTAGCAAGAAAATGAAAAGACAATGCAGAGTATGAGAGAAAAATTTGCATACCTTTTATGTGACAAGGGTCTTATATATAGAATATATGAAGAAATCTTGCACTTCAATAAGAAAATGACAAATAATGAATTAATAAATGGCCAAAGGATCAGAATAGACATCTCTTCAAAGAAGATATACTAATAGCCAATTATCAAATGAAATGTTACTCATTTTTAGTCACCAGGGAAAAGCAAATCAAAACTACAATGATATACTTAACACACACTAGGAAGACTTTGCACTAGCTAAAGGGTACAGTTTCTTTTTGAGGTCATGAAATGTTCTAAAATAGTCTGTGGACTGTAGCTGTAAATATACTACAAACCATTGAATTATACACTTTAAATGGGTGAATTGTAAGGTATGTGCATTATAACTTTAAAGTTTGTATAATAGCAAGTGTTGGCAACAGATGTGGAAAAATCAAAACCCTTATATACTGCTGGTGGGAATGTAAAATGCTGCGGTCACTTTGGAAAACAGTCTGGCAGTTCCTCAAACAGTTAAACATAAATTTACCATATAACCCAGGAATTCCACTTCCTAGGTATATAGCCAAAAGAAATGAAAAGTTATGTCCACAGAAAAACCTTGTACACTCTTGTTTAAACCAACTTTCATTATTCAGAATAACCAAAAAGTAGAAACACCAAAATCCATCAACTGATAAATAGATAAGCAAAATGTGGTATATCCATACAATAGACTCTCATTTATCCATAAAAATGAAGTACTTATATATGCTATAACAATGGAGGAAATTTGCAAACATAATGCTAACTGAAAGATGCCAGTCACAAAAACCATGTATTATATGAATTTATGTTTATGGAATAGTGCAGAAGAGGCAAATTTATAGAAATAGAAAGTAGATTAGGGTTTGTTTAGGGATGGAGGTGATGGGCAGAACAGAGGGCACTAGCTAAAGGGTACAGTTTCTTTTTGAGGTCATGAAATGTTCTAAAATAGTCTGTGGACTGTAGCTGTAAATATACTACAAACCATTGAATTATACACTTTAAATGGTGAATTGTAAGGTATGTGCATTATAACTTTAAAAAAGCTGTTTTAAAAAACTAGATTTGAAGTTTCTATCAGATATATGCCAATTGGGGTTAAATAAAAAATTTTTACTTTACTTTTTTATATTTCTGAATTTAATTCAAATATATTATCTCATTTGATCTCAGGAACAGCCATGAGAAAAAGTTATTAACCACAGAGTTGTTTAGGAAACCATCAAACTTTGTGCTAAGGTTCACTTTGAAAGACCAATGATATAAACTGATATTCTCTTAAATATTAAAGGTTCATTTACATTTAGCTTGTCTATATAATTCACAGTAATTAAGCAGCCCACACCTTTCTGGCAATGTTCCCCAATTTAGCAAAGTATTTGTTTCTTTGTTTTTTTTGGCTTTGGATAATGATGAAAGAGATTTTTCCTTTAGAAAATCAAATTTTTGTTTCCTTTAAGTTCCTATTAATTTAGAATAACACGTCCCATTGCTCCTTTCCTACAAGATTTCCTTTATTTTTATTAGTAAATTTGACAGAAATTTACAGAAAAACCATGCAGAAAATACAAAGTTCTCCTATACTCCCTCCCCTACTCCCCAGTTTTTGCTATTAACACTTTGCATTAGTGTAGCCTTGGGTATTATTAATTTAACTGTTGGAATTGAATGTCTAGTTTTATTACAAGTTTTGCCTTTTTTAAATGAAAGATAAAGCTATAAAACTGAATATCCAATGATAATTTCTAATGAAAGGGGATGTTATTAAAAAAAAAAAAATTCTTGGAAATTAAAGGAGGGTACCATGCATCCTTAGCACACATGCCTATACTAGTTTCTATGGTTGGGAGGATGATTTAAAGTGCAGTGTATGTAACCTGTTTTTCTGGTAATTACAAATCAAGACACATGTCTTTGTAAGAGGAAGGAGCTAACTGCCATTTTAAGCATTCCTCCGTCCCTGCTGAGTTAATTTGATTACGCAAAAATCCCAACAAAGGTAATTTTGAACAGAACTTCCTGCTGCTGGATTTTTCTTTGGTCGAGTTTCTTTCTGTTGAACTGCAGGACTACTAACTAGAAATGGAAGTATCCCAGCAGAAGTCCAGGCCTCCATAATACTTGAAATCTAGCCAGAAAGGCAGAGAGGAAGCAAATTTCTACATAAATTATATTTTGCTTTTCTCTTCTCCTACCATTCTTTACTATTTGGGTCATCAAGTAAGAGTTTTTTAGATACTTAATGTTTATAAATCTGACAGAATCATTACATGTATGCACATGTTTTAAATTCACATACACAGAATATAACTACTACACATACTGAAGGTAACTGTAGATTCAATAAATTAGTGAATCTATTGAACTATTACGGTCTAGGATGAGTTATGAATCAATATTAACTTTAAAAAATTATACAATTGTATAATATCACCTTTTTAGTACTAACTGGGCAGTTTATTTACTGACAAACTATTTTCCTAACATTGTCTATCCGTAACACAAAACTATGGTACCATAGCAACAATACACTGGGACAATGTAGAAAATTAATGTATTTTTTTAAAAGGTTTAGATTGTACTATTCACTCATTTATGTAATCCCCAAAAGTTTATTTAGTGAATATTAGATATGAAGTACTTCTCTGAGTCCTTTAGATAAATTGTTAAAGATTTAATGGCAGAAATGGACAAATTGCTAAATAATGTGGGAAATGCTATAACATATAACAATAAAGTAGTATAAAGAGGAATAATTTTCTGACCAATTGAATCAGAAACAATTTCGTGGAGAACATACATATACACACAAGCATAGAAGGACACATGCACAAAAATATACAAACAAATTTCCAAGTATGGAAAACCAAAGTTAGAGTAGTCATGAAAGCATTTGCTATCTTATGGAATGATGGGAAGTTTAGTATGTCTGTATCCAGTGGTCTTTTATCTTTTTTATTTAAGTTTGTGGACATGGAGGTGCTGGGGTGAAACTTCCATACCCATATAAGCAGTTTTTATTTATTCTATAGTTTATAGAACTATAGATAGAACTCCTCTCCCTCCTCCTCCTTCTCCTCCTTCTAATATTACTAGAATGACAACAACTACTACTTCTGGCTAGCATTTGGAGTACTTGTCTTGTTCCAGGGACTCTTTGAAACTCTTAAAATGTATAATTAGACTTAATCTTCACCACAACCCTGTGTGGCATGGAAAATGACGAGGAATGGCTAGAACTCCCTTTGTTCTTGGCTCTTTTCTGCATTACATACTTGCCACTTGATATCATCTAGGTACCCTGTCCCCTGTCTCCTTTATTTTACCTCTATCAACTTTCTTCTGATATTTTCTGACTCTCTGCCTTCCCACGGTCTGATTTACACTCTGAAGTGTTCTTATTCCCGTATCCTTGATTCATTTTCATGTCTATCATTTCACTGTAACTGCCCAGAACTGTCAAGCAGAATTCCACCCTTGGGAAAGGGCCTTAGCTCTCAACTCTGCTCTACACTTAAGTAACTGAGTACCTCTGGATTATATCACTCAAATATGCTGACTGGCATGATAACAATCCAATCCAAGGTTTACAATCATAACAGACTCTCAGAACCACTGACCAACATTTTAGTGATCTGTCATCAGCTATGTCACTCACTTCCTTGCATTTATATTTTGCCACATTTGCCACACTGAGCAAGTGATCTACTCCAACAAGTAATGGGTACCTATGGAAGAGTGAAATGATTAGACCTAGCTATGATGCTCCTCCATTAAAAGTTTCTAAGTAAAAATGCTACTTTTAAAATCATTATTATATCATTTTCCTATTAATTGTATTCGGCTATTTTTGTTGGCTTCAAATTTGAAGAAGTTTTGGATTACCGAAGGGTTACAACTGTGGCAGGGGAGGATTACTGGTGTGGGGTGTCAGAGATGGGGGATACATGGGAGGAGGTTCATCTGGGTCATACCTATAAGGCATATGAATGTGTTCAAGTGTTTATGGGGCATTGTCACAGTGGGTGGAAACCCACACAATAACCAAAGGAATATCGAATTCCCATCCTGGAGAGCTCTACCACATTTTCTAATGGGACAGCAAGAATCCCCCGAGTACAGGGGCATGCAGTGACTACTGAAGGAGGATAGACCATTGACGGGCCCTTGATTGTAATGACAGTACTTATGAACTTTTACTTTTAAATTGAAACTTAGCATAGTATTATAGGGTGCCTAAGAGTTACCTCCTGAGAGACTCCTTGTTGTTCAAATGTGGCCACTCTCTAAGCTGAACTCAGCATTTAAATGCATTACCTTCCACCCAGCATGGTACATGACTTCCGGTGATAAGCCTCCCTGGCACTGAGGAATTACTACCAAGAACCAACTAGCAATGTAACTGGAAAAAGACCTTGACCAAAAGGGGGAAAGGGTAAAGACAAATGAGTTTATATGGCTAAGAAACTAAAAGTGAGTCGGGAGGTCATTTCAAAGGTTATGTTTATGCACATCTCAGCAGGAACTCATTCACTGTCAAAGTAAATATTATCTCAAATAGTGGCGCTCCTGAGGGCTCTGGAGACATCCAGACACTATAGTCAGGGCAGACAGCTCAGAAATTTGGCACCCAGCCATTGGTGCCTACTTTGAAATTTACACTCCCCAGTGTGATAGAGTTGGACCCAGTTGTGGCTTCCCTACACATGGCTCTGCTGCCCCTCTATTTGAACTTAGAGTTAGTACTAGAGTTGATAGTTGTATGTGCCAGTTGGGCCCTGAATCTCAACAGACTTGCAACACTTACTCTCAGTTCATTGGACTCACCCAGGACAACTAAAAATGAGATGATGACTGACAACGACCATCTCAGGGAACAGAGAGAGTCCACAACTGCAAGCAAGAAAGTACCATTCATCTGCCCCATGGGATCTAAGCCCCTTCTCAATTAGAGATGGAGTGGGCATCACCATCACAGAATCCTCAGGTTTGGGGAATGGACGATGGACTAGAGTAGAATTACAGTTGTTCTACTGTAGACTTGTTATGATCCTAGCAATGGAAGAACTTTTATCATGGATGTGGAGGCAGTGCACACTGGAGGTTCTGAGGGGAGGGAGAGGGAAAAAATAGGTGTAATTTTGGGGCATTTTTGGGACTACGGAATTATCCTGAATGACATTGCAATGAGAGATACAAGCCATTGTATATCTTGCAATAACTTGCAAAAATGTGTGGAGAGAATGTAAACTACAATGTAAACTATAATCATCACTTAGTGGCAATGCTGCAAGATGTGTTCAACAATTGTGGCAAATGTACCACACTAATGAAGGACGTTGTTGATGTGGGAAAATGTGAGAGGGCTAGGGAACGGGGCATATGGGAATCCTCTATATTTTTTCTGTAACATTTATGTAATCTACGTTTCTTTAAAAATAAAAAAGTATATAAAAAAGTTTCTTAGTAGCAATAAATAATAATAGTAATAATAATAGTAATAGAACAAGTTTGGAAATATAGATTTTGAAATCAACAGTGTAAGGTCTTAGTAGAAACCATGTGAGTGAAATCACTATTTTAAAATCCATAAACACTACCCATAGAAAAGAAGTTCATTTCTATGCTTTAAATCTAAAAGCTCAGATATTCAGCTTCCTATCCATAGGTCATCCCACTGCAGTTAAATTTTTATTTTATTTGAGGGACGTATTATTCATTATTTCAGAAAAAAAAAGGCTCACAAAATTGATCTTTTGACCTCAGATTTACAGAATTGTTAGTCACAATTCATTAATAGTTAAGTCTCAAATGACCTCCTGACTCATTTTTAGTTTCTTAGCCATATAAACTCATTTTCTCAATTTATAAGATGATTTGATTAAATTGCAAATATCTCTTCTCTGCCTTACCTTACTTATAGTATGGGGCTTTTCAACAGCAAATACATTCTCCTTGAGATCTAATCCATCTCAGGGACATAAGACTCATAAGACAACAAAATACACAAAAAAATTTCTCTCAAGAAGAATTCTATATCCGACCTTCTAGATCTGTATGGAAGACAGAATCCCTCAAATTTTGACATAATATTTCAATGTTTTTACTCTTCATTTATGTTCCTGTAGATACTAATATATATAAATTTAATTCCTTCTCTCTAATTCTGATATTGGCTAGCAGATGTGCTAGTCTGTAGTTTTTCCTTCCATTAAGGAAACCAATGACCAGAAGAGATTCTCAGGGAATTCAGGTCAGGTTCATTAGTTCAATCAGGAAGATGGAATCTCCCTGAGTTAATAGAATTTTTCAAAACTCCTCTAGCTGTATTTTAAATTCAGTACCTTTATTTTTTGAAATAATCTCAAAGGTCTCTGTCCCTGGGCAATTTAGATTTTGGCTAAAGAGAACTGATTTCTTTTGGTGTATAGTCATATGAGTTGGGCAATTCAAAAAATAATGATATATTAAGACAGCCAAACTTTTTGATTCATTTATTTTTCCTTTTATTTCTGCTTCAGGAGGAGTTTATCTTGATGATCATCAGTATAAGGCCAGCATGCTGTAGAGCGTGAATGAGTAATTTTATGCTAGAAGTTTTCATCTTCAAAAAATATATAAACATACCTTATGATTTGTCTTCTTTGCCTTTCTCTAACAGGTAGGTTACAAGATTACACTTGAATGATGTTATTTTGTATTAACAAAAGTGGTGAAGACAACCTTTCAGAACTTACCCTGTTTATAAATCCAGAGGTTTCTCTATATTCTTAAGGGGCGAAAAGTCTGTTAGACACATACCCCATGAGGAATGGCAATGTGTTTCATGTCAGAGAGTTAATGGAAATGCCTCAGGTATTAGGCAAAAAAAGGGAATCATTATCTCAATTAAAATATTAATTGAGATAATTATAAGGAGATAAGAGTTTATATAGAATTTAGTTGTAATATATACAATTATCCTGTTAGAAAGGGAAAAATAATGAAGTTGTTTATCCAAACTATTTACCTAACTGAAAAGTCCAACTCTAGAAAGTTTATATATATATGCACAAAATAACAATTTGAACTGGATCTGCCACAACTCTAGTTGTAACTTAATGAATTCCCAGAGGACAGGGTGTTTTGGCTAGAACACAAGACTTCTAAAAACACCAAACACTGCCAAACCAGATTCCTTAATTCAGACTTTGTTGTAAATGAGTCTCATTTAAGTATAATTGCTAACCTCCAGCACTAGTCTTTGCCAGTTGTGGAGCCAGAAGAAATTTCTTACAAAACATTAAATCTAGTTTCTGACTTTCTTAAGCTGATTACATGGAATCCATTTCATCTATAGATCAATGCAAACAAGGAAAGAAACATGAAATCAAAGGAGAAAGGTAGCATTCTATGCATAGGATTTTTAGTTTCTCTTGTACCTACCCAGAGAAATATAAGGAAGATTAGAGTTTGTTTGATAGTGGTTTAGAATATTGGTTAAGAGTACAGTTTCTAGAGCAGACTGCCTTGGTTCAAATTCTGGCTTCATTACTTACACAGCTGTTATATTAGGTATTCTCTTTGCCTCAGTTTCTTCATCTGAAAAAATGATATTGTGATAATACTACTTACACCACAGGGATGTTACAGCATCCCTAGGATGTTTAGGATGTTAAATATCCTAAGACCCGTGAAATACTAAAAATAGTGTTTGGCATAAAGTAAGAACTATATAAGTGCTAAATATTACTATCGGTATAGCGAAATACAGCATGATTCAGGTGTGATAGGCCATCAGGGATCCAGAGGAGAGAGGAAAGATTCTACCTTAAAACATTCTCTATTCTTTTTTTGGCTGTGGTGAAAGAAGACTGATTAATATCCTGAGGGATCATAATTGGTCACCCTGGAAGCTGTTTGACGCCGATGGTGGTTTGTGATTCTGGAAGTTCTCCTTCATCTGCAGATTCCCCAGATAATATTTTTAGTTCTTGTAAATCTATCTTGGGATTTTTACACATGTATTGGGATCCAAGGTGTGTCTGTGTGTGCTTTAATTATATTTTCATATGCGGGTAGTCTCGCTGTGCATTTAATAGTACTTGCATACTTCAGACTTATATGCCCTTTCTATAGAAGGAGACTTAAGGTCCAGAAATGTGGAATTTGAATCAAACATCTCTTTTCTCAAATTTCATCTATAATTTTAAGAGTGGACTAGACACCTCCTTCCTGTATATGGAAAGACACAATGATTATACAAAATTACAACCATTCACACATTTTGCCATTACAAATCAGTAATATACTGCACTATTTACCATGTATTTTATTGTCCTGAACATATTTTTGGCCATGTAAATTAAAAAATACTGCAAGTTTGGACAACATTTCATGGTTTAACATCAAGTAAGAGACTTTTATTTTCCTACAAATATCTACCTATAAATCAATGAATTGCTACTTAAAGTGTTTTTCTTCAGACTAGTCATTTCATGTCTTCTGTGCTACTATACAATTACCTCTTTATTTATCTCTACTTCTAAGTTAATTATAAAAAATGCTTGCAGTGAGCGAACATTTTGCTTGCCTAGTCAGCATCTTAAACTAGATTAATCTTCTAGCAACACTTAATGGAAACTAAATCACACATCAACATGCTATAACAATATAATGATGAAACAGCAAATGAATCACTCAATTAATT
>JAQZBX010070095.1:0-15473 GCA_029593785.1 Cabassous unicinctus
TTCATGTATATTCAGATGGACTTACTCCCATGAATCCCCCATCCCAGACACCCCCCACCAATGATCCTCTGCAGCCCCCCTTGTAACCCTTCTGTCATCCAAACCCTTGAACATGAAGCCCATATAATAACAAAATACAATTAATAGGAAAAAGAAATAATTATGATAATTTTAAATGCAAGAGATAAGTACAAGGAAACTCAGAAGAAGAAAAAAAAGAAACTAAACTGAAAGTAAAATATAATTAGCAGATAGAGACATTCAAAAAATGGGGGAAAAAAAAACAAAAAAAATCTTTTTTTAAAAGAAATTATTCTTTTTTCCTTTTATCACTGTATTATTGGATGTTCAGTGTACTGTGACACCTTCCCCCTCTCATTCCCCAGTGTCTCCCAAATTTCAATTTAGTTTTCAAAGAAGTTTTAAGTCACAGCAAAGTCACACACGGAATACTAGAGACTCCCACATACCAACCTCCCTCCCCTTACCCACCCCATATTAAAACCTTTTTTTAAATGGATGTTAGCATTGTTATAACTATTATAAAGATAGTATAATATAGCAACTAAAAATTGTCAATGGTTTACAGTATAGTTTATAATTTAGACTGTATAATTTAATAATTTTTGATATTTACCATATCCTGTGTCCATTATTGTAAGGTAATGAAGAATATTTCCCATGACCACTAAATACCCCATTTGATCTTTTCTGTTCCTTCCTCCCCACCCCCTTGGTCATATGACTCTTCCCTATCTTGGCTCATGGGATGACAGGATTCATAGTTACATGCCCTGGGTATTTAAACCAGCCATTCCTAATCTACCCACCTGCTAATCCTGCACCACCAAACCTAGTAAAATCTCTACCCACCTGTCCTATCCTTCAATATGCAACTATACTCTGGCACACTGTGACAAGGAACTTATAGACTAGGGTTTTTGTGTGTGTTTTAGGGTTTTTGATCTATTATTTTTATTTTTATTTATTATTATTTTTTAGTCTTTATTTTATTCTCAAAAACTGGGCATTTTACTTGTAGACTGTGGGCTTCAGAGTGATTTACTGATGAGGACCAGCCACCTGAAAGAATTCCTAGGGTCTTAAGAGTGAAGCCTGTTTTTCCTGGATTGCTTATTTTTTTAATTGTTTTTCTCTTTCTTTATTTCTTTTTTCTTTTCCTTCTTTTTTTCTCCTTAGTTTCTTTATTTCTTTTCTTACGTTCATTTTTTCCTGTTCAATTGTTTTCTTTCACTCCACCTTCTCTAGATTGGGTTCATTTACTCTCCTCTCTTCTCATCTAGCCAGTCTTTTATTCTATTGTGTTTTTTCTTGTTTATTTTTTATTCCACCATTTTATTCTTATTCCTTCTTATTTTTTATGATTTTTCATTCTTATTATTTATTTTTACCTGGCTCTTTTATGGTTCCTTTTCTATTGTGTTATGATATTATTCTTTTTCTCTTATTCTTTCCTTATCTATGGTTTTAATATTTTTTAAGGCAACATGGACAACTAAGAAGATATAGAAATGGAAGCAGTGCCAAAGAGGAATCTTAACACAAAACAAGACAAAATAAAACCTTAGAGTAGAAAGAGAAGCTAATCTTCTGAATAAACACATCAAGATAAGAAGATGCTTAGGCATCAGCAATATCCACGAACCATACATTAAAAAAAAGGAAAATATTCATCAGTCTAATGAGCAAACTAAAAAATAGGAAGAGATGTAAAATATGAAACAACTAATCAAGGATGCCCAAACATATGTCATGAAGCAACCTAATACAGTGAAGGAAGAGATAAAAGATATTAAGAAGACACAGTGGGAACATACTGAAGATATTGTAAACATGCATAAAATAGATAACAGTTCTGATGGTGATGAATGGCACAATGAAAGAAATAAAAAATATTCTGGAAGTATGTAACAGCAGATGTGAAGAGTGAAGGAAAGAATTAGTGATGTCAAAGATTGTAAATCTGAAATCAGACAGATAGTAGAACAGATAAATAAAGATAGAAAAATTCAGCAGGGACTCAAGAAATTGAATGACAACAGAAAATGCACATGCATAGACATTATAGGCATCCCAGAAGAAGAAGAGAAAGGAAAGGGGGTAAAAGGAGTGTTGGAGGAAATAACAGCTGAAAATTTCCCAATTCATTGAGAGACGTGGATGTATATGTCCAGGAACCACAGCACACTCCAATCAGTATAAATCCTAACAGGCCAACCCTGAGACTAATATTTATCAAATTCTCAAATGCTCAAGACAAATAGAGAATACTAAAAGCAGCAAGATAAAAGAGATCCATTAAATATAAGGATTAAGTGCCTATTTCTCATCTGTAACCATGGTAGTGAGAAGGCAGTGGTATGACATAGTTAAGGTGCTAAAAGAAAAACATTTCTAGCCAAGAATTCTGTATCCAGCAAAGCTGGCCTTCAATGACAATGGAGAGTTCAAAATATTCACATATAAACAGAAATTAATGGAGTTTGTCAACAAGAAACTTACACTTCAGAAATAATAAGGGTGTTTTCAGGTTGAAAGGAAATATAAAGGGGAAAGAGTGTTGGAGGAGAGTGTGGAAAGGAAGATTATTAGTAAGAATAACTGAAAAGATAAAAAGAGAAATAAAAATGAAATATGACATATAAACCTTAAGAAAAAATATTTGATCTAAGTAATGCTTTTACAGTAATAACACTGAATGTTAAGGGATTAAACTCTCCAATCAAAAGACACAGATTGGCAGAATAGATAAGGAAATATGACCCATTTTTATGCTTTCTACAAGAAACTCACCTTAGACCAGGGACACAAGGAGATTGGAAGTGAATGACTGGAAAATGATTTTAAATTCAAACAATAACCAAAATATAGTGAGAATAGCTATGTGAATATGAGATGCCGACTTTAATTGCAAATCTATTGTAAGAGACAAAGAAGGACACTATTTTTTTTTTTTTTTTTTTTTGTGGATCAAACAATATGTTACACAATATATTTAGTTCATAGTAACGCATTCATACAGTATTTGTCCTTTTGTGTCTGGCTTGCTTCACTTAGCATAATGTCAGAAGGACACTATTTATTAATAAAAGGGCCAATCTATCAAGAAGAAGTAACAATCATAAACATGTATGCACCTAACAAGTGTGTCCCAAAAGACATGAGACAAACACTGGAAAAACTAAGTGGAGAAATAGATGCCTCTGCAATTATAGTGGGGGACATTAATATACCATTACCAACATTAGATAAAACATCTCAACAGATGTTCAATAAAGAAACACAGACCTTGAATAATGCATTAGAGGAACTAGACCCAATACACACAGAACGTTACACCTTAATACAGCAGGATATATACTTTTCTTGAGTGCAGATGGATCATTTTTCAGGATGTACTACATGTCACAGAACAACTCTCAACCAAATCAGAAAGATTGAAATCATACAAATTAATTTTTCTGACCACATTGGAGTGAAGCTGGAAATTAAAAAGGGACAGAGAACCAGGAGAGGCACAAAGGCATGGAAGTTAAACAACACACTTCAGAAAATCAGTGGGTCAAAGAGGAAATTGCAGAAAAGATCAGTAAGTATACCTTGAAAGGAATGAATATGAGAACACAACCTATCAAAACCAATGGGATGCAGCAAAAGCAGTGCTTAAAGGGAAATTTATAGCTATAACCACCTGTATTAAAAAAAGGAGAAAGAGCTAAATTCAAAGAACTATCTGAAAAACTGGAGGAAATAGGAAAAAAAACAACAAGAAACTAATCTCAAAGCAAGTAGTAAAAAGGAATTAAGAAATATTAGAGCAGAACTAAATGACATTGAGAATTAAAAACATAACTACAAAAATTAACAAAGCCAAAGCTGGTTCTTTGAGAAGATTAATAAATTGAGAAGACCCTTAGCTGAACTAACAACATAAAGAAAGAAAGAAGATGTAACTACATAAAATAAAAACGAAGGAGAGGATATCAACACTGATACAACAGAAATAAAAAGTATCCTTAGAAGATACTTTGAAAAATTGTATGACAACAAGATGGATAACTTAGATGGTAGATTGATGAAAGAAGAAATTGATGAACTCAACAGACTTTCATAAGTAATGAGGTTTAATCTTTCTTCAAAAATTTCCCAACTCAGAAGAGCCCAGGACCAGATGGCTTTAGAAGTGAATGCTACCAATCATTCTGGAAAGAACACCAGTCCTTCTTAAATGCTACCAAAATTAAAAGTGGAGCAAGAATTACCTAACTCATTCTATGATGCCAATATCACTCAAATAACAAAGCAACATTAAGATGCCACAAGAAAAGAACAATAGAAACCAATCTCTCTAATGAACATGGATGCTAAAATCCTCAACAAAAAACTTGTTAATCATATTCAACAACACAACAAATGAATTATACACCATGACCAAGTGGGTTTCATCCCTGGTATGCAAGGATGGTTCCATATAAGAAAATCAATTAATGTAATACACCACATTAACAGATCAAAAGAAAATCACATAATCATCTCTATTGGTGTAGAAAAAGCATTTGACAAAATACAGCATCCTTTCTTGATTAAAAAAAACACTTCAAAATTTGGAACAGAAGGAAACTTCCACATGATAAAAGGTATATATGAAAACCCACAGCTAACATTATATTCAATGGTGAAAAGCTAAAGCATTTTCTTCTAAAATCTGGAGCAAGGCCAGAATGACCACTGTCACTGCTCTTATTTAACATTGTGTTTGAAGTACTTGCTCAAGCACTAAGGTAAACAAAAGAAATAAAATGCACCCAAAGTGGACAGGAAGAAGTAAAAATTTCACTATTTGCAGATGACATGATCCTATACACAGTAAGTCCTGAAAAAAATTTACAAAAATCTTCTAGAGCTGATAAACTTTTTCAGTAATGTGGAAGGATATAAGATCAACACATAAAAAATTAGTAGCATTTCTATACACCAATAATGAGCAATCTGAGGAGGAAATCAGGAATAAAGTTCAATTTCAAAATGCAACTGAAAGAATCAAATATCTAGGAATAAGCTTAACTAAATCTGTAAAGAACCTATACACAGAAAACTACACAACATTGTTAAAGGAAATCAAATACCTAAATAAATGGAAAAATATTCCATGTTCATGGACTGGAAGACTAAACATAATTAAGATGTCTGTTCTACCCAAATAAATTTACAGATTTAGTGCAATCCTTATAAAAATCACAACAGCATTTTTTTAATGAGTTTGAAAAGCTATTTATGAAATTTATATGTAAGGGCAAGAGGACCTGAATAGCCAAAAAATATTGAAAAGCAAAAGTGAAATTGGGAGAATCATGCTACCTTACTATAAATTATACTACAAAACTACAGTGGTCAAAACTGTTTGGTATTGGCACAAGATAAACAAACTGACTAACGCAAGCAATTCGAAAATTCTTATATAAATCTTCACATATACATTTCACTGATAGTTGACAAGCCCACAATGCCCACTCAACTGGGAAAAAATGGCCTCTTCAGCAAATGGTGATGGGAGAATTGGATATCCATATCCAAAAGTATGGGAGAGGATAACCATCTCATGCCCTAAACAAAAATTATCTCAAGATGGATCAAAGATCTAAAAAAAAGAGCCAACATCATAAAACCCTTAGAACATAATGTAAGGAAGCATCTATGAGATCTTGTAATACGATTTGATTTCATGTATTTAACAACAAAGCATGAGCAATGAAAGAAAAAAATAGATAAGTGGACCTCCTCAATATTAAAAAAAAAAAAGCACTTCAAATGGGTTTGGGAAGGAAGTGAAAAGGCAGTCTACTCAATGGGATAAATTACTTGGTAACGATTTATCTGACAATGGCCCAATATCCAGCTTATGTAAAGAAATCCTACATCTCAAAAATTAAATGACAAACAACCCATTTTAAAAAATGGACAAGATATTTGAATAGACATTTTTCCAAAGAGGAAATACAAACGGTAAAAAAGCACATGAAAAGATGCTCAACATCAGTAGTTATTAGGAAAATGTAAATCATAACTACCATGAGATATCATCTTACACTTATTAGACTAGCGGCTATTAAAAAACAGAGATCTTCTAGTGTTGGAGGGAATGTGGATGTAACGGAAGCCTCATCCACTGCTGCTGGGAATGTAGTATGGTGCAGCCATTGCTGGTCTGTCAGTTGCTCAGAAAGCTAACTATAGAACTGACATATTATCCAGCAATCCCACTGCTGGGCAGTGGGAATTCAAAGCAGGAACATGAACAAATATGCACATGAACAAATATATGCACACCCATGTTCATAACAATATTATTATTGCCAAAAGTTGGAAGCAACCGAAGTGTCCATCAACAGATGAATGGATAAGCAAATTGTTCCATATACATATAATGGAATCTTACTCAGCTGTAATAAAAAATGAATGGTTGACTCACGGGATAATACAGATGAATCTTGAAGACTTTATGTTGACTGAAGCAAGTGAATCATTAAAGGGCAAGTATTATATAATCTCCCTGATATGACCTAAGCAAATTGAGCAGACTCACAGATCTACAGTCTCAAAGATAAGTTTATTGGGAGGCACAAAGGAAGTAAAGTGTGGTGAGGTGATGCTCAATATGGGCAGAACTTATATAAGGTGAAAGCGTTGTGGACCAGCAGTGGATGGTGGTGACAGTGGTGCAGGGATGTGAGTGGGGTCAATGGTGCTAGAAAGTGAGAGGGAGCGGTGGGGGGGTGTTGGGGCTTGTTTATCCATAGAATAGGGAGGAGGGATGGAGGAAGGAATAGGTGAACCCAGGGAATTTGTAGGACAATGGTTAAAACTACAATGGTGGGAATGTTCTTTTAGCAAATATGGCAAGGGTGGGTTATTTATGCAGGGCGTTGGTGGTGGTTGGATATGTGGGAAAGTGTGTACCTGAGGTATGATTCTATGGAATATGAAAGTGTTGATTTTGTCATATGGTGTTATTGTGGTGGGTGGAGACCCACACATTAAACAAGAAAATATATAACTCCCATCCTTTATATTCCTGCTATGTTCTCAAATATCAGGGCAAGAATCTCTCAAGAACATAGACAGTGCCTTATAAAAGACCAATATGGCCAGCCCTCAAGATTAATGCATGTAATTATGAACCTTATTGTTCAAAAATTGCAGCATAGTGTTTACCATGGGTACCCAGGGGAAGGGGAGAGAAGACTGGATGTAGCATGAGGCATTTTTAGGGCATTGGAATTGTTCTCCATGATCTTGCAATGGCAGATACAGGCCATTATACATTTTGTTTGAACCTATAAGAGTGTACAATACAGAATGTAAACCATAGTGGAAACCATTGACCATGGTTAGTGGCAATGCTTCAAAAAAATTGATCTGTACTTTTTATTCACATTTTATTTTTTATATATTTGTAAATTGATATGCAACTGCAAATTATAACAGAGATTCTGTGTACACTTTACCCAAGTTCTTTCAATGATAACATCCTGCAAAACTATATGATACTTGGGGAACCATTGTAGCTCAGCAGTTGAACATTAGGCTTCCCACATACAATGTCCTGGGCTCTTATCTCTGGCCCCAATACCACCAAAAAGAAACAAGTAAACTATATTATACTATATGAATCAGTATATTGCCATTGATATAATCCACAAATCTTGCTGAAATTTCATTTTCACTTTTCTCCTGTTTTGATTTGAATCTTTTGTGGAACCCAGAAAATTATGTTCTTAAGCTAACCCCTCTCTGTGCATGGAAGGCTATTGCATGTGGGATCTTTTGGTCAGATTCACCTAAATGACCTTTTGATTAGATGAATTTTGCTGAGATCACTTTAGTTAAGGGCTGTTGAAGTGAGCCTAAATGGGAAGGTAGGGGCCTCAGCAGAGACTGGCATCCATTTTGCCTTGTTACATAGCTGGACTCCAGGATCACCAGCAGCCAACCTTGGTGAGACAGTATATCTAATGATGTCTCGATTTGGACATTTTCACAGCCTTGGAACTCTAAGATGCTCCCCTAATAAATTCCCATTATAAAATCCAACCCATTTCCGGTATTTCCCTCCTGGAAGCTTTAGTAAACTAAAACATCTCCTATGTGAGTGTGTGTGCATGTGTGTGTGTGCTTAATTTTGTCCAATTTTTATCATAAGTGAAGATCAGGATACAAACCATTCCATCACCACAAAGATCCCTTTATATCCACACCCTTAACCTCACTTACCCATTTCTTGGCAATCACTGATTTCCTTCAAGTTCAATAATTCCAACATTTCAAGAATGTTATGTAAATGGAATCATTTACAGCATGTGATATTCCTTGATTGGAAGATTAGAATAGAATTGATGTAATTCTCTGGATATTAATCCAAATATTTCATGTAACAATAATATGCTTATTTATCTTGTTGAGTAGTTTTCCATGTTATTGATATACCAGTTTTTTGAATAATAATGAGGAGTGCATATAACTTTGCCTTGTTCCTGATCCTGTAAGAAAGCAGTTTTCACCATTAAGTATGCATTCAGGTGTAATTTATGTTTGATTTTATAAATAATTTTTATCAAGTTGAAGAAGTTCAGTTCTATTCCTAATTTGGGGGCTTTTAAAATAATCATGAATAGATGTTTATGTTATCAAATGCTTTTTGTGTCAACTAATGTGATTTTCTGTTTTTTTTTTCTTCTTCAGTCTGTAAACAAGGGAAATTACACTGATCAGTATTTAAATATTGAACCAGCATTTCATATTTGAATAAATCCCACTTGATCATGGTCTATAATTCATTTTCTATAATATTGGATTAAATTTCTGAATATTTTATAAAGGGTCTTTAGGTCTAAGTAGAAGAGAAATATTGTTGGAAAATGTTTTTTTTTTTTCATGCTCTCCTTTGTTGTAGTCTTTCTCTAGTTTTAGTAATACTAAAATGAGTTGGGATCTGAAGTGTTCCATCCTTTTCTTATGTATTTGTCTCTTAACACAGGTTTTAGCTGTATTTCATAAATTTTGATATGGCATATTTTCATTTTAATTCAGTTTTATGTATTTTATTTAAACACATTCACAGATGAAAGAAAACTAAGTGAATTTGTCTCTAGCAGATCTATCCTTAAAGAATGACCACAAGAAATGCTAAGTAGAAATTGATAGAATAAGACTGGAAACATCACAAAATATAAGAGGAATGAATTATTAATTTTGACAGATGAAGTGTTAGAAGTGTATTGTTTTATTTCCAAATTTGAATAAATTTATTTTTTCCATGTTATTGATTACTACTTTGAATTATTTATAGTTAAGGAACATATTCTGTGCAATATCAATTATTAAAATGTTGATACTTGTTTTCTAACCCAGGATATGACCTATCTTGGAGAATATTCCAATAGCTCTTGAAAAGAATACATCTTCTGGTATTGTCAAGTGGAGTGCTCTATAAATGAAGGTTAGATCCTGTTCATGGGTGTTGTTTTTCAGTTTCATAATTTGCTAGTTTAATATTTAGTATTTCTATCATTGGCTCAGAGGTGGATGTTGACATTCTCAATTTTAACCATGCACTCTCTAATTCTCCTTTTAGCTTGATCATTTTTTGTTTCATGTATTTTGAAACCCTGTTGTTTGGTGCATACACATGTAGGATCACTGTGTCTTCCTGTTTCATTCCACATTTCTCCCAATAATTTTCGTCCCCCTGAGATCTACTTAATTCTGATGTTAATATGATCAATTTATTAACTTATTTTAGCATGGTGTATCTTTTTGCATACCTTTACTTTCAATGCAACTATGTTGTGTTTGAAGTGAGTTTCTAATAGACAGTACATAGTTTGTATGTGCATTTGCTTCCATGCTGCCAATTTCCATTTTGTAATTGGTGTATATTATTTAAATATTTACATTTAAATTAATTATTGGTATGTTAGAGCCAACACCTGCTTTTTTATTGTTTTTCCATTTGTTTCTTCTGTTTCTTATCTTTAAAATTTTCTGTAGGTTTTTTGAATATTAAGTATTCCATCTTGTTTTATTCATACTGCTTGTGAGTACATCACACTGTATAGATTTCTTTTAACAATTGATAATGTTACAAGTTTTAATTTAACTATCAAATATGTTTTCAGATCTCAGGAGAAGGATAGTCCATTATAATTATGTGTATTTTTCCCCAATTCATTATGCTTTTTTTCTGTGACTTTCCAGCATAATTCTGTTATCAATTCATTTCTAATTAGAGAGTTTTCTTTTAGTTTTCCTTCATCTGTAAATGTGTTTATTTATCCTCATTCATGAAGGATACTTTTGCCAGATACAGTATTTTTGGTTGACAGATATTTTCCTTCAGTACTTGAAAAATGTTGTGTTGCTTCTTTCTTATATCTGTTTCTTCAGAGAAGAATTAAACTGTGATTTGAATTGGTGATCCCCTATTGGTAATGTGTTTTTCTCTCACTGCCTTTAGTATTTTTTTGTTTTTAGTTTTATACAAACTTAATTATATTGTGGTTTGGTAGGAATTTCTATGAATTACACTCATTCACAGTTATCTTGATTTCTTGAATGTGTGGATTTATAACTTTAGCCAAATTTTAGATGTAGTGGGCCATTAATTATTCAAATACATTTCACCTCTTCTTTCTCTTCTTCTGGGACTCGGATAATATGATCCACTGAGAATGGATCTTACTACTCAGCCCCCCTAATGCCTTGTATGACTTTGTCAGAACTTGTCAGTCCCCCTTCTTCAATCTAATTTATTTTTCACTTTTATTTTTAGTTTATTAAAAAACTTGTGGGTATACTGAATAATGATGCATAAATTACAGGATTCCTATAACTCCTTTATTATTAAAACATTGCATTGGTGTGATACATTTATTATAATTGATGAAAGCACATTTTTATGATTGTGCTGTTAACTATAGTCTGTGTTTTAATTTAGGATTCACTGCTTGTGTAGTGCTGTTTCATGGGTTTTTAAAGAAATTTTATTCTGTTACCATAATGCAACCTAATATTTCACTGCTTATCCACATTCAGATATATGTCAGTTCTGTTAGTTACATTCACAATGTTGTGCTTTCATCACCACCATCAATTACCAAAATATATGTCATTCCAATTAGGGACTATTTGCATTTTAATGCATAATTCCCTATTCCCTAGGGCCAGCCTGTGCCCTGGTAACATATATTCTAGATTCTGACTCTATGTGTTTGCTCATTAAAATAATTTCATATCAATGTGATCATACAATATTTGTCCTTTTGTAGGGTTATTTCATACAACATGGTATCTTCAAGGTTGTATATATGTGAAATTCTTTCCTTTTTACAACTGAATAGTATTCCACTGTAGGTATATACCACATGTTGGCTATTCTTGCATCAGTTGATGGACACTAAGGATTGCTTTGATATTTGAAAATTGTGAACAATGTTGCTATGATCCTTGGTGAACAAACATCTGATCAAGGCCCTGCTTTCAATTCATTTGGTTATATACCAACTACCAAACTGACTTGCGCAGTGGCTGCAGCATTTTACATTCAACAAGCAATGAATGAGTGCTCCTATTTCTCTACATCCTCTCCAACACAATAATATTGTTGTTTTGTTAATAATAGCCATTCTAGTGGGTGTGAAATTGTATACCATTGTGATTTTCATTTGCATTTCCCTGATGGCAAATGATTGTAAGCATCTCTCCACATGCTATTGGGCCATTTGTATATATTCTTGGGAGAGATGTCTATTCAAGTTTTGACCACTTTTAATTAGATAGTTTTTTTATGTTAAGTTGAAAGATTTTTTTACATATTCTGGATATTAAACTTTTTATTAGATATGTGGTTTCCAAATATTTTCTCAGATTGTATAGGTTGTCATTTTACTTTCATGATAAAGTAATTTGAGATGCAAAAGTTTTAAATTAAAATTAGGTCCCATTTATATATATTTTTTGTTTTGTTTTGTTTTGTTGGTTGTGCTTTGGGTGTAAAGACTAAGAAACAATTGCCTACCACCTGAATATGTTTCCTTACATTTTATTCTAGGGATTTGATAATTCTGGCTCTAATATTTAAGTCTATGATCCATTTTCAGTTGATTTTTGTATATGGTGTAAGGTAGAGGTCTTCCTTCATTCTCCTGCATATGGAGAGTCAGTTTTTACAGCCTCATTTGTTGAAGAGAATATTGTTTCCCAATTGAATGGTCCTTCTTTTTATTTTGGTCTTCCATGATTTATTTTAACAGTATTTTGAAGTTTTTTGTGAACAAGCCCTTTCCATCCTTGGTTAGATTTATTCCTAGTTTTTGATTCTTTTAGTTCCTTTTTAAATGATTTTTTTCTTGATGTCTTCTTCTTATTGTCCATTGCTTATTTATAAACACTACTGATTTTAGGTTTCGATTGTGTATCCACCACTTTGCTGATTTCATTTATTACCTCTGGATGCTTTGTTTTGGATTTTTTAAAGAATTTTTGTATGTAGGATTATGTTATCTACAAATAAGGAAATTTACCTCTTTCTTTTCAATTTAAACACCTTTATTTATTTTTCAAGACAAATTTCTCTGGAAATAAATTCTAGTAAAATTTTGAATAACAGTGGTGACAATGGACCACTTGTCTTACTCCTGACTTTAGAGGGAAAGCTTTCTGTCTGAAAACATTAAGTAGCATGTTAGCTGTGGGTTTTTCATAGATGTCTTATATCATGTTAAGGAAATTTCCTTCAATTCCTAGATTTATAAAAGCTTTGATCTAGAAGGGATGGTGGACTTTGTCAAATTCCTTTTCTGCATCAGTTGAGATGATCATGTGTTTTTTTATCACTCATTCTGTTAACGTGATATCTTACATTAATTGAGTTTTTTGTAATTGATGCAGACTTCCTTGTAGTATAATTCAGGAAATTTTAAAGAAAATGTAATTTGCACATTTAGGGTATAGTGCCCTATGAATGTAAATCTGGCCAAGCTGTTAAATTACATGCTCAAGTCTTATATTATTACTTACTTTTTACTTTGTTCTTTCGGTTGTAGTCAGCCTTACATTAAACTGTTTAATTTTGATACTGTTTTTTATTTCTACATTTTCTTTTAATGTTTGCTATATAATTATGTGTGTACAATGTTATACCAGTTCCTTTTAATAAATATTTCAAAATAAGCTCTCCAAATTCTAAAGGAAATGATGACTATTTGCCTCATGGCATTGGACTCCAACTGTATTGTATGTTATATTAGTTTTTACACATTACTAGGTACACAATATTTGTGTGTGTGTGTTTTCTGGTCATACCCCTACTTGTATTATTAGGGAAGTTGTAACTTTAAAGGAAACCATGCAGAAGATATGGAGTTTTTATATATGCTCCTATTATCAAAACTGCATTACTGTGGTACTTTGTTAGAATTGATATAAAGATATTATTATGTTGAGGCAGGGCCCCAGGTTTTCCTGCTCTGATTGGTTGCCCCACTTGTCATTTCTCAGGGGGCAAATAGTGTGGCCATTTGAGTGTATCCAGGGCTTTCCCTTGACCCAATGGGATCCCATGGGTGAAATGGGATTTCATTTTTCCAAATGGGATCTCATAGCTGGGGTCTTGCAGGGTCTTTTGGCAGCCTTCTTCTCAGGATGTTTCCAGGCAGGGTCTCACGGTCATGTGGTGTGTCAGCTGTATTGTCTGCTAGGCCAAACACCTTTCCCCATTCACTATACTAACCTGCCGCACCTTTGTATATTTTTAATACTCTTTTTGTTTTCTCTAGCTGCTATTACCTAGAGGGCTAAATTTGGTAAGATTGTTCCCCTGGATACAATTATCCCAGTCAGATTTCCTAGAGAAAACAGGCCCAGGGACCCATGAAAGTAGTTTATATTGATTTCAATGTGCTCTGGAGAGAAAGACCTAAAGGCCACTAACCTTCTTTCTGACATTTCCCCAAATCTAGCAGATAGTGCTCTTCATCCAGTTGTTCCCTGCTACCCTAAGGTTTTGCCTTCTCAGATGACTTACCCTGATGGGGGCAGGATTGAGACTGAAGATGCCATCCTAACCAGGATGAAACTTGTACATCTCCCAGCCCCTGGGATCTGAGTTCTCTAATCATCTTCCCCAACCTGTGCTGGGTCCCCTGAGGTGGGTGGGTGACTCTGCCAATGCTGTCCAAGAGAAAGAGTTCAGGCTGTAAAGCTTCCTCTCCTTTCTGGGGCCCGGAGTGCTACAGCCCTTTAAGGTATGCGGGGTGAATATCTGCACTGCCCTGTGAGAGAGTGTGTGCTTCTCTCCTTCCTGGTATGCCTTGAGTCTGAGAGTGCTGCACCCTTTTAAGGTGGTCTGGGTAAATCTGGAGTGGGTTTGACTGCACCCAAGTTCTGCTCCTTATTGGCATAGGGGCTCAGGCAGTGGCTCTCCAATCTGGGCATGTTGAACCCAAATCCTAGTATTCTGAGAATCTGTTGTGTTTTTCAATCACCCCTACTTCTATTATGGTGTTCCTCTGGCCTCTGGATTCCTCCAAAAATGTGATCCAAAAATATCCTGACTGATTATTAGCTGCCTAGGGGACAATCTGATTGTTAGAGCTCCCTACTCTGTCATCATCTTGGGTCTTTAATCATGATCATTTTAATCATCCTTCATTACTGTTCCTCCTGTATTTTGGTGTCTGATGATGCTAAAGAAAGTTTACTTCCATTACAGTTTTTGTTCCATTTAATCAGATCACATCACTGTCTTGATGTGATCAACCCTGAGCTAATATCAGGAGTAAAATTAAGGTAAAGACCCAGAACCTTGATGACTGAATGATTTGGTTGTGATATGTAGAAACTTCAGGGGCAGGAAATGATATCTGAGTCAGTGACCAGATCAGTCTTGTCCTAAGATCTCAATGACTTTAGAGTGGGTATGGGGGAGTTTCAGTGGAGTAAATCCATTTACCCATGGGTCCTTTGTGGTCTGGCACAATGGATTGAAAAAAATTATTACCATTAAAAAGGGTTAAGGCCATACTTACCACTCCCTGGCTATTTCTAATAACTTTCGCCAGTGTGGAAGACACACCATTCAGCTATTTAGGTAGAATTGGGGAAGGAAACCACAGGCAAAGGAGAACACTTGCAAGAGAAACTTCAATGAAACACCTGGGGTGTCATGTTGGACATAGAAGAGGGTCTGCAGAACCCTAAAGCCCCAAAGTGATGGAAGTCAGCAAATTTCCAGGAAGAAATTAAAACAATGTGAGGGGATTTGAGAACAGATCTGAAAAGTGTTCTAAATCTACTTGTGAAAAACAAGTCAGTTCACAGTTGTGAATAATTAAATAAAATCAGTTGCTACTTTTAACTGTGAAAAAAAAGATATTATTACAATTGTAATATTAAGT
>JAQZBX010070096.1:0-15474 GCA_029593785.1 Cabassous unicinctus
AAATAAAAATAAAAACAGCAAGAGGAAATGCAGAAATTTCCCAAAAAAATATAACTGTCCTAGAGGTTTACAGACCAGGGAGTGCTGGCCATTATCCAGGAAGAAGCAGGACTGGGAGATGGAGAAGCCAAAACAATAACTGTTTAAGTAACACACCAAGTGCCCAGCCCCCAACCTCGAGGGAAGTGCTCTCAGTACAGATCAGGTGGCTGCCATTGACACAGAGGGGAATGGAGATTTTTCCTCCCTGGAGAAAGAGAGGGCATGGCTGAGGGTGAATGCAGCTTCTGATCAGTGATTTTGTACCATGGGGCCTGGCTCTGTATCAGGGCTCTAGCTGTTGCTGAGGGGGAATACCTACAGACATTATTTCAGCACCAGGAAGAGGTAGGACAAAATACACTCCCCTCAAAGGCTGCAGATAAAGGTTTGCCAAAGATCATCACCTGCTGGCAAGTCAAGAAAATGCACCCCAGATATTCTGAAGTGAGGAAAACAGTTGTAGATCAATTGCCTCCATCCCATGTATGAGGTCCCAGATTTGATCCTGGTCCTCCTAAAAACAAACAAATAAATGAAAAAAAAAATAGCTCTCATTGGGGAGCAGATGTTGCTCAGTGGCTAAGCACTTGTTTCCTGGGTTCAATCCTGGGTACTTCACAAAAAAAAGAGGTTTTTTTGCTTCTTTACTATCCCTCTCCCAAGGGCCCTTGGAAATTGATCTGTACTCCATTAATGGCTTCCTGACCATGTTTTCACCAGTTACACAAAAGCAACTTTAAAGACTAGAATAATTTGAACAAAGAATCAAAGAAGAACCATAACACAAAGCCAATCAACGTCTAAATCCTAGGAAAGCAAGAAAACCTGATCATCAGAGTAAACTCACCATCATAATCAGATGCATAGATATCGGCAATATATTACAAGTCATATTAAGAAACAGGAAGACGTGACCCAGGCAAAGGAACATATTAGAATGTCATATGAAGCACAGGATTTGAAGCAACTAATCAATGATGTTCAAAGAAATCTTCTAATGTAATACAAGGAGTTGAAGGAAAATATGGCTACAGATATAAAGGATACTAAGAAGATGCTGAACAAGCTTAAAGAAGAATTTGAAAACTTGAACAGAAAAATAACAGAAATCATGGGGATGAAAAACACAATGGATGTGATTAAAAGTACATTACAGATATCCAAGAAGGCAGAGTAGGAACAGCAGGATGCACTTTTCCTCAAGAAACTGCAGGAAGGATACAGAATAAGTGGAACCAAGTGATAAAGAGGATTCCTAACACAAAACCAAACAAAAATGAAACCCTAGACTGCAAAGAGAAACTAATGAACAGAATAAGCCCATCAAGGTAAATGGATGCCCTAGACATCAGCAAAAAATTACAAGCCATACTAAAAAACAGGAAGTCATAGCCCAGTCTAATGAACAACTAAAAAGCAGGAGGAGAAACAATGTGGAACAACTAACAAAGGATGTCAAAATAAATATCCTCAATACACAGAAATGAAGGAAGAGATAAAGGATATCAAGAAGACACTAGGGAAATATACACAAGAAAATTGTAAACATACATAAAAAGATAACAGATCAGAGCGTTCCAGGAAGATGGCATCGGAATAGGCAGTCAGGGCTCAATTCGCTCATAAAAATGGTAAAGGGGCCAAAAGCTGTTCAAGGGACCTGCTTTGGGGATCAGCAGTCCAGGGTAGTGCTATACAACACCCAGGAAAGCAAAGGAGAGACAAAGAATCCAAAACAAATAATGTGAGTTACCAAACTCCTGTAGCAACCAGGAAGGTCTCCCATAACACGCACTCAAGATATATAGCCTGGATAAAACTCCTGGCTCACTGCAGCTGAGTGAGAGGGAAACACATATATTAATCCTTGTCAAATGCTATGAATGAAAAGGGAGTGGCAGTCTGGGAAGGGATTTTCTTCAGTGAATTCAGTCAACAGAGCCCACTTTGAATCTTGGCTCTGGTCAGACAAAAACACATCAAAGCAGAGACCAAAAGAAGCACCTCCTTGGAAAAGTGTGTTGATGAGCACTATCTGATGGAAAGTCTTGAAATTGCAAGGAAAAAAACTGCTTTTAGGTCTCTCTTAATCCAAAGTCCTGGGAGAAAATGTGCACCCCATTAGCGAGTTCCTGGCTTGATTTTGATAACTTAAGCTGGGCAATTTTTTAAAAAAGATTTATCAATTTATTTATTTTCCCCCCTCCCCATTGTTTTGTGCTCTCTGCTGTCTGTGTGTACTAATGTGTCTGCTTGCATTCTCTTTAGGCAGCACTGGGACCCAATCATGGCACTTTCCAGAGTGGGAGATAGGCACTCAATCTCTTGTGCCACCTCAGCTCCCTGGTCAGCTGCATCTCTTATTGTATTTCCTTGGTGTCTCTTTTTGTTGCATCATCTTGCTGTGACAGCTCTCTGCACAGGCCAGCACTCGGCACAGGCCAGCAATCCTGGGCAGGCCAGCTCTCCTGGGAAGACCAGCGCTCCTTCATGGGCCAGCTTGCCTTTCACCAGAAGGCCCTAAGAATCTAACCCTGGACCTCCCATATGGTAGATGGGAGCCCAAATGCTTGAGGCACTTCCACTTACCTGGGGGCAATTTTAATAACTTAGAATAAGTTGAACCACATATCAAAGAAGAGTTGTCAAAAAAAAATAGGCATGAAAGGGGAATTGGCCATCAGAGTAAATTTGTCAACATGTTCAGATGCTTAGACATAATAAAAAAATTACAAGCCACACTAGGAAACAGGGAGAGATGGCCCAGCCAAAGGAACAAACCAAATATCCTGAAGAGAAACAGAATTTAAGACAACTAATCAGTGATAATCACACAACTCTAAGTCAATTCAAACAATTAGAAGAAAATACAACTAAAGAGATAAAGGATATTAAGACAACACTGGTTGAGCATAAAGAACAATTTGAAAGACTGCAAAGAAAAGTAACAGAACTTACAGGAATGAAAAGTATATACACAGAAGAACTGAAAGCAGTGACACAAGCAGACATCTGCAAACCAATGTTCTTAATGGCATTATTCAAGATTGACAAAAGATGGAAACAACTCAGGTGTCCATCAACTGATGAATGGATAAACAGATGGTCGTGTATACACACAATGGAATATTATGCAGCAGTAAGAATAAATGAAGTCATAAGGATATAACAACATGGATGAACCTGGAGGACATTATGTTGAGTGAAGCAAGCCCGACACAAATGGACAAATACTGTATGATTGCACTATCTGAATTAATTAAATTGTGTAAATCATGGAGTTAATAACTAGAATATTGTCAACAGAAAATAGAATGACATTAGAGAATGGGAAGCTGAACATTAACCCTTGCAGAATTAGTAAAAAAAGTTGTTTTTTTATCTTGGGAAGTGATTAGAAAACGTAAAGCACAACATAGTGTTTGAAACTACGAATACTATTATATGGGTATGACAGTGCTTGCAAAGATAAGTCTAAAGTCATGTAAAATACTAGAAGGAAAGTTCAAAAATGTAACATGGGACTGAATAGCACAGTTAAACCTCAAGTAAAATATGAGTATGGGTGATATTGCATATATAAGACTGTTTACAAAATACAAATAAAAATAAAAAAAGAGATGGGAAAAGAATAGCAGCTATGTACAGCAGTGGAAGCACAGCAAGACTGATAGGTGATAAGGTTTTTTTGTTTGTTGTTAATTATTATTATTGGAGTAATGAAAGTGTTTTAAAAATGACTGAAGCGATAAACGCACAACTGTGATGATACCAAATACCATTAATTGCACACTTTGATGGATTTATGCTTTATTAATACATATCAATAAAATTGATTTGTTCACAAAAGGTAACAGACCTTACAGTGATGAAATGCACAATGCAAGAAATGAAAAATATACTAGAAGTATGTCCAGTGCCTAAGCAAAGGAAGACAAATACGCCAAGACCTTGATACTGATGCTTGTCCTTATGAATCTCATTCTTGTGAAATTGAAACTTAGTCCAGTACTATAAATTGCCTAAGGGTTACATCCTGAAAACCTTCTTGTTCCTCAAATATGGCTCTCTCTAAGGCAAATTCAGCATATAAATTCAATACCTTCTCCCCAGCATGGGACATGACTCCCAGGGATGAGCCACTCTGGCACCAAGGAATTATTTCCAAGTGCCAATCAGTACCAGATTTGGAAAAAGACCTTGACCAAAAGGGGGCAATATTAAATACAAATGAGATCTTATAGCTAAGAGATTTCAAAGTGAGTCGAGAGGTCATTCCAGAGGTTATGCTTATGCAAGTCTCAGGAGGATCTCACTGATTGCCACAATAAATACTGCCTCAAGCAGGGGGTCTCCTGAGTGCTCTAGAGACATCTAGACACTATAGGCAGGGGAGACAATCCCAGGAACTTGGTACCCTGTCAGTGGGCCTTACCTTGGAATACATGATAACCTATCCCCTCAATGTATTGGAGTTAGACTTATTTATACTTTTCACTACACATGGCTCTTCTGCCCCTTTTATTTGAACCTATAATTAACACTATAGGCAATATATATGTGCCTCAGAGACATAAATCTTCTGACTGTTCATATGCTCTTTGAGCCCTAACTCTCAGAAGAGTGGCAGCCAACACCTATTTTCCGATTCATCAGACTTGCCCAGGACAACTAACAAAAGGATGGTGATGGACAAGGCACCTCCAAAAAAACAGAGACAATCTACAACTTCCAGGAAGAGAGTTCCATCCATCTTCTCCATGGGATCTAAGTCCCCTCTCAATCAGAAACAGAGTGGGCATCACCATCCCCAAATTCTCAAGACTGAGGAATGAGCAAATATAATGGGGGAATGCATCTATAGAGTAAAGTAGATTTATTATTCTAGTAATGGAAGAACTTAAAACATTGATATAAAGGCAGTGGTCAACAGAAGTTCTGAGGGGAGGGAGAGGGAAGAATAGGTATAACATGATGCATTTTGAGGACACTGGAATTGTTCTGCATGACACTGGAATGACAAATATAGGGCATTACACATTTTGTCAAAACCTATAAAATGGTGCAGTGCAAAGCGTAAAGTAAACCATAATGTAAACTATACACCATGGTTAGTAGCAATGCTTAAATGGGTGTTCATCAATTGTAACAAATATATCACACTAATGAAAGATGTTATTGGGGAATAGTGTGGAAAGGAGAGGGGTTGGGGTATATGGAAATGCCCCTATATTTTTATGTATTATTTATGTAATCTAAAGCTTCTTAAAAAATAATAATAGTAAAATATACTAGAAGTATATAAGAACAGATGTAACAGGCAGAGGAAAGAATTAGCGACATCAAAGACAGGACATCGGAAATCTCACTGATAGAGCAGATAGACAAAAAACAATGGAAAAATTTCAGCAGGCAGCCAGGGTACTCACACTGACAACATGAAACTCACAAATATATTCACTATGGGCTTCCCAGAGGGAGAAGAGAAAGGAAAAGGGGCAGTAGGAGTGTTTGAGGAAATAATGGCCTAAAATTCCCCAACTCTTATGAGAAACATGGATATACAAGTCCAGGAAAGTCAGAGAACTCCAAGCACAATAAATCCTAGCAGACCTTCTCCAAGACACATACTTATAGGGTTGTCAACGCTCAAGAAAAAGACAGAATCCTTAAAGCAGCAAGAGAAAAGAGATCCATCACATATAAAGGAATCACGCTATGACTAAATGCTGGTTTTTCACCTGAAACCATGAAGGTGTGAAAGAAGTGGGATGACTTAGCAAAGGTGCTGAAAGAAAAAAAAACCTGCCAGCCAAGAATTCTGTATAGAGCAAAACTGTCATTCAAAAATGAGGGAGAATTCAAAATAGTCACAGATAACAGAAATTGAGAGAATTTGTCAACAAGAGTCTTGCCCTTCAAGAAATACTGATGAGAGTTCTGCAGGTTGAAAGGAAAAAACAGGAGAGAGAGGGTTGGAGGAGAGTATAGAAGGGAAGATTTATGGTAAGAGTAACTTAAAGGATAAAAATAAAATATGACATATACAAGCCTGAAAAAATGGCTAAAGTAAGTACTGCCTTTACAATAATAACATAGAATGTTAATGGATTAAACTCTCCAATCAAAACACAGATTGGAAGAATGGATAAGGAAATATGATCCATCTATATGCTGTCTACAAGAAACTCACCTTAGATACAGGGACACAAACATGTTGCAAGTGAAAGGTTGGAAAATGATTTTACATACAAAAAGTAACCAAAAATAGCAGGAGTAGCTATAAATGCAAAACCATTGTAAGAGACAAAGAAAGACACTACATGTTAATAAAAGAGGTAATCTACCAATAAGAAAGAACAATCATAAATATTAATGCACCTAACAAGGTGGCACCTAAATACTTGAGGCAATTACTGGCAAAATTTAAGGGGAGAAAAAAATGCTCTACAGTCACCGTGGGGGATATCGAAACACCATTATCACCATTAGACAGACTATCTTGAAAAAGGCTTAAGAAAGAAACAGAGATCTTGCATTAGAGGAACTAGAACTAATGAGAGTATGCAGAACATTACCCCCAAAAGCAGCAGTATATACATACTTCTCAAGTGCTCATGGAGCAATCTCAAGAATAGATCACAAGCTAACTCACAAAAGAAGTCTCAACGAATATAGAAAGATTGAAATAACACAAAGCACTTTCTCTGATCACCATGGAATGAAGCTGGAAATCAATAAAGGATGGAGAACCAGAATAGGCACAAATATATAGAAGTTAAACAATCAGTGAGTCAAAGAGGAAACTACCAGATAAATCAGTAAGCGAATGATGATAACACAATGCATCAAAATTTATGGGATGCAGCTGTATTAGTTCTGAGAGGGAAATTTATAGTCCTAAAAACACTTACATTAAAAAAAGAAGAAAAAGTGAAATCAAACACCTAACCGCATACCTTGGAGGAACTAGAAAAAGAATAAACTAATCCCAAAGCAAGCAGAAGGAAAGAAATAACAAAGATTAGAACAGAATTAAATAAAATTGAGAATTAAAAACTTCGAAAGATTTAACAAAACCAAAAGCTGGTTTGAGAAGATTAATAATTTTGACAATCCCTTAGCTAGACTAGCATAGAAAAAAAGAGAGAAGATGCAAATAAATAAAATCGGAATGAGAAGGGGATATCAACACTGACATGACAGAAATAAAGAATATCATAGGAGGATACTTTGAAAAATTATATGCCAACAAGATGGACAATTTAGATGAAATTGATGAATTTCTAGACACACACAAGTAAACTATGTTTATGAAAGAGGAAATGAAAGAACTCAACAAACCAGTCACAGATACTGAGATTAAATGAGTCATTAAAAAATTCTCAACCAAGAAAAGCCCAGGACCCGATACCTTCACAAGCAATTACTACCAATCATTCTGGAAATAACTAATTTCAATCCATCTCAAAGGAGGGAACATTACATAACTCAAACTAATACCTAACAACATCACTCTAATATCAAAGACACATAAAGATGCTACAAGAAAAGAAATCTAAAGACCAATCTCTCTAATAAATTTAGATACAAAAAAACTCAACAAAATGCTTCCTGATTGAATCCACACTTCAACTGAATTTTGTATCATGATCAAGTGAAGTTTTTTTTTTTTTTACCAGATAAGCACATCAATTACTGTACAATACAATATTAACAGATCAAAGGAAAAAATTCACATGATCATTTCTATCAAACACAGCTGACAAAATATAGCATTCTTTCTCAATAACAACATTTCAAAAGAGAGGATTAGAAGGAAACTTCCTCAACATGATAAAGAGCATATATGAAAAACCTACAGCTAACATCGTACTCAAAGGTGAAAGGGTAATGGCTTTCCCTCTAAGACCTGGAACAAGACAAGGATGCTCACTATTACCACTCTTATTTAACATTATATTAGACATGCTTGAGCATTTAGGCAAGGAGAAATAAAAGGCATCCAAATTGGAAAGGAATAGTAAAACTTTCACTATTTGCAGAAGACATGATGCTATATGAAGAAAGTCCTGAAAAATGTACAACAAAGCTGCTAGAGCTGACAAACAAGTTCAGTAAAGTGGCAGAATAAAAGAACATCATACAAAAATCAGTAGCATTTATGTACACTAATAATGAGTAATCTGAGGAGGAAATCAAGAAAAAATTCCCATTTACAATAGCAACTAAAAGAATCAAATATCTAGGAATAAACTTAACTAAAGATGCAATGGACTTGTACACAGAAAACTATACAACATTGCTATATGAAATCGAAGAAGACCCAAATAAATGGAAGAATATACCATGTTCATGGAAGGAAGACTAAATATCATTAAGATGTCTATCTTACCCCAATCGATTTACAAATTCAATGCAATCCAAATAAAAGTTCCAACAGCCTTTTTTAAGAACTGGAAAAGCCAATTATGAATTTTATTTGCAAGCATAAGAGACCCTGAATAATAAAAAAATGAGCTGATGCTTAAATTGTGCAGAAATTCTATTTAGAGTGATTGTAAATGTTTGGGAATGGATAGTGGTGATGGTAGCATATTATTTTAAATGTAGTTAACTGCGCTGAATTATGTTTGTAAATGCGGTTGAATGGAGAAGTTTAAGATCATGTACATTACTAGAAGGAAAGTTAGAAGCCAAAACATGGGATTGTAAAACTCAATGAACATGGTTGTAGATGATGGACTGTGGTTAATAGTACAAATATAAGATTGCTTTTTCATGAATTATAACAAATGTAAGACACTATTAGATGTTGGTAATAGGAAGGTATATGGAAAAAATACACCTAATGTAAACTATGGACTACAGTTATCAGTAATATCTTAATATTTTTTGATCAATTGTAACAAAGGTAACACGCTAATGCAAAGAGTCAAAAATAGAGGGATACATGGGAACAATTACAGAATATATTACAAAAATTTTCTGTAAACATGCAACTTGCCTAATTTTTAAAAAATGCAATAATTTAAGAAAGCATTATGTTAAGTGAAAGAAACCAGACACAAAGTACTATATAGTCTATGATTTCATTAATATAAAATGCAAAGATAAATAAATTTGTAGAGAAGGAATTAGATTAGTGATTATGTAGGACTGGGGAATGATAGAGGGATTGAGAGATGACTGCTAAGTGGTATGCAGCTTTTCTTCTTGGAGTGATGAAAATGTTCTACACTTGATTGTGGTGGTGAATGTACAGCTGTATGATTTTCCTAAAAGTCATTGATTGTACTCTTTGGATAGACTGTATGGAATGTGACTATATCTCAATAAAAGTGCTTTTAAAACTTGGGGCACACATTGTGTGGGTCCTTGTCATTCAGTATAAGAAGTTTGGATATTACTGTAAGCTGGGAATGCATGAGGGCATCAGTAAAGAGTGAAAAGGGACAAGACCTGACTTAGGTTTTAACGGAATCATTCTGGCTGCTAGATAAGAACGGACCACAGTGGCAAGCAGCTCAAAGGCAGAGTAGTTAGGGAGCTATTGCAGTAGTCCAGGCAAGAGATATGGTGCATTAGACAGAGCAGTAGCAGTTAGGGAAACCAGGTGGTCAGGTTTTGCACATATTTAAAGTAGATGATGCTGGATGGATGTGGGGTAAGAAAGTGACACAATCCCAAAATCCTCAAAAGCAAACATGAAGAATGAGCAAACATAAGGGGGGGGGATGCAACTATGGACAAAAGTAGACATTATTATTCTAGTAACGGAAGAACTTGTAACACTGATATAAAGACAGTGGACACCAGAGGATTTGAGGGGAGAGAGAGGAAAGAATAGGTGTAACATGGGACATTTTTGAAACACCGTAATTATTTTGCCTGATACTGCAAAATAATACAAGTCATTATACTTTTCTCAAAACCTATCAAAGAAGTGCAGTGCAAGGTGTAAAACCTAATGTAAACTATAGACCATGCTTAATAGCAAAGCTTCAATATGTGTTCAAGTGCAACACATGAACCACACTAATGAAAGATGCTGTTCACTGGGACAAATGTGATAGGGAGAGGGGGTAGGGTATATGGGATTCTTCTATAATTTTGATGGAACATTTATGTCATCTAAAGCTCCTTTAAAAATAAAGAAAAACAAAATTTTAAATTGTAACAAAGAAGCAGAAGTATCAATGAGTTGTCATGCTAGGGCAAGAGCAAGACTGAAGCATCATCAAAACTATGTGATATTTTAAAACATGGAAAGAGTTTCTAAAGAGAGAGTGCACTGAATGAGATGCCTAAAAAACAAAAATGATACATTGGTCTTCACCAAACTTAAAACTACTGAGGTGTAGAAGACAAATTATAAAGGTAAAATACAGATAGGGAAAGATATTTGCAAACTTAACAATGACAAAGAAAGAAAAGATATCTAAAACATTTGGAGCTGATATCTGGAATAGATATCTAGAATATCGGGAGTGGATGTGGCTCAAGCAATTGAGCAGCTTCTTCCCACATGGCAGGTTCCAAGTTCAGTTCCAGGTACCTCCTAATGAGGAAGGAACTACGGACTAGCACGAACTTACTGGTATTTTACTATAGACTCATTATGATTCTAGCAATGGAAGAAATTATATCATTGATGTGGAGGCAGTGGCCACTGGAGGATCCAGGGGCAGGGGAGGAAAAGACAGGTGTAATGTGTGGGCTTTTTTGGGACTTGGGAATCATCTTGAATGGCATTGCAATGACAGATATAGGCCATTATGTATCTTCCCAAAGCCTGCAGAATTGTGTGGGAGAGAGTGTAGACTACAATGTGAACTATGGCCTCTGATCAATGGCAATGCCCCAGGATGCATTTATCAATTGCAATGAATGTGCCACACTAATGAAAGATGTTGTTTATGTGGTCGGGTGTGGGAAGTGTGGGGAGCGGGGCATATGAGAATCCCTATATTTTTTATGTAACATTTGTGTAATGTAAGTATCTTTAAAAAATAAAGAAATATATTAAAGAAAAATAAAGCTATGAAGAACATATGGGGAAAAAAAGGTGATGTTTAAATAAGACCTGTATTTTACATTTTAAGCAGTTACTTGTTAGCTGGTTTCTAGTTTAATTGGTTATTTACTTATGCTTCAGCCATGTAGTCACCTATACATTATTTAAATGTATTTAACTGCTAATAGATGTTTTAGAAAACTGAAAAAAAAAAAAGAAAACAAATGAAAAAAAAAAAAACCTAAGTGAAGCCAATGTGGCTTAGTGGTTGAGTGCTGGCTTCCCACTTATGGGGTCTGGGTTCAACCCCTGGCCCTGGTACCACAAACAAACAAACAAACAAAAACAATATTACAAGAATTTCCAAAATTCTAAAACTACAACCATAAAGAAAACAATCCTATTAGAAAATGGGCACAATATATGAACAAACATTTCACCGTAGCAGATATACGGATCAGAAATAAGTATATAAAGACATCTTTGATATAATTAGCCATCAGGGTAATGCAAACTATACCATTACAAGATGTAACTACACACTATTAAAACAACTGAAATATAAAATGACAATACCAAATAATGGTAAGAATGCAAAGAAACTGCATCTCTCATACATTGTTTGAGGAAGTGTAACATAATACAGTCACTCTGAAAACTAGTTAGCAGTTTCTTATAAAACTTAATATATACTTATCCTACAACCCAGGAAGCACACATCTGCACATTAATCAGTTAGAAATGAAAACTTATGCCCAAACTAAAGCATCAGTTTGTTCTTTGAAATGATTTACTCAAACTGATAAACCTCGAGCTAGGCTAACCAAACATAAAATAGAGATGATACAAATTACCAATACTAGGAATGGAAAAGGGGTCATCACTACTGGTTCCACAGACATTAAAAGGATAATCAAACAAAGAAAAAAAAAGGATAATCAAAGGAGCCTATGAACAACCCTATGTCCAATAATTTGATAACTTAGATGTAATGGCCCAAAACTCTTTGAGAGATGCAAACTATCAACTCACCCAAGACCAAATATATAATCAGAATAACCCTACAACCATTAAAATTTTGAATCCTAATGAATCACATTGCAAGAAAGAAAGGACCAGGTACAGGTGGTTCACTGGCAAATTCTACCAAACATTTAAGGAAAAATTAAACCAATTCTCCATAATCTCTTTCCGAAAACAGAGCAGAGGGAACATATCCTAACTCACTCTACGAGGCCAACATTACCCTAATGGCAAAACCAGATAAAGATATTAAAAGAATAGAAAATTATATACCATTATGTCTCATGAACATAAAACCAAAATTTTGTCCCATTGTCTGGGACTGTTCAGCTGACTAGGTGCCTCCTTCAAGGAAAATTCACAGAATAGGACTTACTTCAAATGTGTGTCATGACACTGTCCCAGAATCTTTATTATTATTGTATATTTTGTGGGAAAAACACATGCTCGTTTTAATAAATATCAAATATTGAAAGAGCTACACAATGAAAGGTGAGCCTCCCTCCCATCCAGTCCCCACTCCCTCAGTTCTACCCCCTCCCAGACATCCACTGACCATTTTCTCGCATCTCCTTGCATGGATAGCCTATCCGGGTTCAAGTATATGTTCCTGTGTTGGATTGTACAGCCTATTTTTTGCACATTTTTTTACTTAAATTATTAAGTTATTCAGTCATTAAGTCAATTTTCCTTAAAGGAATTTCCATAATAGACCGGTTAGTGTGACCATATAATGAAGTTTCACATCATGATACTCCTAGGGAAAGGGGGTGACATGAAAAGGCAGGACAAGAGACATAAACCAGGACTTCCCTAGACAAATGGCAACACAGTCATCCTTGAGCTCATCAATCTGTTTAACAGCTGTATGGTAACCCAGTTCATGGACTTATGTTAATTTACAAATCAGTTACCTGAACCTCCCCTCAACTCCACAGAAGACAAATTCACCATCTCCCATTCCAGCAGCAGGGATGTTCAGTGTATTAAAGGATAAGAAACTCAGCAGAAGGGCCTGTTCCCTCCTCATGCACAGGACTAACATCTACCACAAACATCCCCAGGGCACACAGAACTCAACGCCGCCAAGCACTTGAGGAGACACAGCCATCGCCAAAGGCCTGGCTGCTGAAGCCTGGATACCACCTACTGCCAAGGCCTGCAGCCTCTAGCTGAGCATCATGGGAGGAAGAGGTGGGGCAGCTTCCAGCACCACCCACATGCAGGCCCTGTGCCAAGGCAGGGCCTCAGGAATTGGGATGGCCCCACCTACTTTCTGGCTCAGGCACTCCAGGGTTCAGCTATAGGACCATCTGTACCATTCCTCATCTTTTTAATTTTTTTTCAAATCTTTAACATTCTCCATTTAATTTCTTTTCAGCCCTTTTGGCTTTTCACCTCCTCTTTCTACTTAAGCATTATATTGTCACCCTATTTCTTAGAGATTGCATTTCAATTTTGAACTACTTTTTTATTCATTTTTCTTATTACTTCTCATTCATTTTTTGAGTTCTTTTAAATGTAGGATATCTTATCATGTATTCTTTCATTTTCTTAATGCCTTTTATCTACTTTTCAGAAAATATACTTCAATGCATAATGTAGATCACAATGAAGAGCTTTCATTCATTTGTTGTGGATTACTCTGCACTTACTCCTTTTCTCCCTATATTACCTTGGTACTTAAAAATAACATGATTTTTTTTTCTGTTGGTATTCATATAATTAAAAAAAATTATAGACATTAGTGAGATTTAAAGTAGCTTTCCCAAGAACACAGATCTGTTCCTCTTTCTACATTTTTAATGTAATGATTAAAAGTATGAAAGCTTTCTTCCTGACATTTCTGGATTCTACACTTCTACCACTTCTATCACTGCTACATCTTTTGGAATGGACACACAATCTAGGTGAGGAAGGACTGAAAAAGGAAGGTGCACACTCCAGGCTGCTGCGAGAGTTGTTCAGGACTTTAGTCAGGGAGACAGCTGTTGTTGAACACATTTAGAGAAGTTCTCATATCACCGATTGTACTTTTCAACTCCAGTATTTCTATATCAGTTGATTTTATACTTTCCAGCTATTTATTGATATTCTCCATTTAGTGAGACATCATTCTCATGTTTTCCTTTTACTCATTGAGCAGATTAAAAATTGGTAATGTAGAAACACTAATACAGGAAAATGATGTCATGTAGGTGGGCACTGCTCAGCTGTTTTGCAAAGAACAGCAGAGAGGAGGCAGCGCCTTAGCTGAGTGAGCTCTTTTGGGAATCCACAGAGCAGGAGTCTGCAGACATCATTAAAGAGGGAGGTGGACAGAGAGAAAAAGAGCTCAAGGGAAAGCCATGAGTTGCTCCCCCCTTTGGCTGGAAAAGGTGGTGGGTAAGTGCTACCCTCAAGGCCAATGGCCTCTGTGGATTCCCTGGCTCTCAACAGCCAGCTGAATGGAAGGGAGCATTCCCTGGAAGGAAGGGGGTCTGGTGAAGGGTGGAGAGTGGTTTCATTTCTGTGGTTTGGGGTACCTGAACCCCCTTTGACTCTTGGGAAGATACCAGCCAGAACTGAAGTGGCCCTGGGGAGAGGGGAGGGGGAATCTGCTCAGGCAGTCTGTCACACCCAGCTGCCCTGGGAGAGAGGAACTTAGTCAAGGAAGGGGCAAGCCAGGCACCTGTCCCTGAAAACTATTAGAAGTCCAACTCCCTAAGGGAAACAGGGGCAGGAAGAGCCAGATAAACTTTCAATTGCCTATTGAGCCTATAGAGCTGCTGTAGCACAGTGGGGAAATTTCTACCTTGCATTTAGGTCCCTGGTTCAAGCCCTGGTACCTCCCAATAGAAGGGATCCAGGGAGAGATAAGGCACACAGCTAGCAACTTAACATAAGGAAATTATAGACTCAGTTTCTATTGTTTTGTTTTATGACGTTTCAATTTTTATTTTTCCTTTATTTTACTCACTAAAACTGGATACATCACCTGTAGAGGGCAGGCTGCAAGGTGATTGATGAGCACCAGTAGCCTGAGAAGGTCTCTAGGGACCTAGGAGGGAAAGATGCTTTTCCTGAGTTGCTTCTTTGTTACTCTTTTCTTTCTTGTTTGTTATTTTCCCTTTCTTTCACTTATTTTTTCAAGCTACTTTATTTCTCTTCTTTCCTCCATTTTTCCATCTTCTGTTGCTTTACTTTCATTCCATGACTTCTTGTTTTGTCTTCATTTTTTCTTTTTCCCTTTCTCCTTTTTTCCCCTTCTATTCTCTTCTCTTCTGTTTGAGCTTTTAATTCATTCCATTTCTTTTCTCTCTATTTGTTTCTTATTTTATTTTTGCCTACTCATCTGTCTGGACTTTTAATTCATTTTATTTTTTTCTATATTGCTTCTTGTTTAATTTTTT
>JAQZBX010070097.1:0-15473 GCA_029593785.1 Cabassous unicinctus
GGCCACACCCCTGCACCCCTGCACTGCCCACACAGCCACGCCATCCCCGCCGCCCACATGGCCACACGACTACACCCCTGCACTGCCCGCACGGCCCTCAGCACCTGCACTGCTGCCCCTTGCAAGGTGACTGGACTCAGGAGAGCTGGACGATGACGGGCAGAATCTGAGGAGCACAGGCAGAGGCAGGAGGCAGGGCCTGGAGCACCCACAGCTGGCCTCTGGGGAGCCAAGACCCGAGCCAGATGGAATGACCAGGGGAGGGGTCAACCGGCAGAGAAGGAAGCAGAGGTAGGAGGCACCAGGAGGGAGGGAGCTGGGCGGGTGGGGCCTCCTGGAGGCCTTCCCAGCTCCCTGCTGGCACCTGGGCTCGGCCCGGCTGGGCTGGGGAGCGTCGTCAGAAGCACCGAGCCAGCTGTGTCGCTGCGGGTTGGCATCCTCTGGGCGCTCTTTGGCTGGACATTTGGGAGGGAAATTGGAGTGTGCTGGGAGGGGGACCTGTATCCATTAGAATTAGGTCTGCCGCCAGAGGATAAAACACATGAGCATTTATTTTCTTGCGTAAAAGAAGTTGGCAAGTAGGCAGGTTGCCCAGGGCTGGTATGGCTGCTCCACGATGCCACCAGGAAGCTCCATGAAGCCCAAGAAGAGAAAACCCGGAAGAAAATTACACCCGGCCATATCGGAATCAAGTTGCCGGGGGACCCATAAAAGCGGAATTAGGAGACACATCAGGGGCCTCTGCGCGCAGATTGGCTCTCGGCTGCAGGCCGGCTCTGCGCCGCGTGCTCCTGGAGCTGCTCACTGCGCGTGGAGCCTGGTGTCCCCGTCACCGCCTGCACAGCCACCGCCTCGCAACGACCATGGCCACCCCCTGCCCTGCCGCTGCCGCCGCCTGTCTCACCACCACCTCGAACCAGCTGTACCGTGAGGCCACAGTCTTCAATGAGTCCAAATGTTCCTCCGTTCCTTGGCGCTCCGGCCACCCATTGATGGAGCTCCTGAAGGCAGTGGAGATGACGCCAGGCACAGCTCGACCTCTGTCAGACAAGTGGGCGTGGGAACTGAGGACTGCCACCGAGAAGGCCCCACGAGGGCGGCCAACCTGGACACGGAGGTGTGGAATTGAAACCCACAGAGCCTGTCACAGGAGTTCTGCCTGGGTGCGGTGACCCTCAGAGCACTGCTTGATGTCGCCTCAGCATTACTGGACTGAAGACGCGCTGGGTCTCGTTAGAAGTTCACTTCATTCCCCACTACTCCCAGCGTCATTCTCAAAGCCCTGAGCATTTCAAGTGGAGTACATCAAAGTAGACTTGTTTCTTTACAACATTTCTGCCTTCAGTTTTTAAGATTCGTTCATAACCCTATTGAGTGTTTTTTTAGCTAAATTATGAAGAGCCCAGCTCCTGTGGAAGTCACGTACAAGGACACGAGTTCCCTTATCGCACACGACCCAACCGATGCAGCCGTAAGCCAATTTCTAGAGGAACTTAACAAGTATGGAGTTACCACGTAGAGAGGTAAGTGACGCAGCTTGCGACACGGCTCTTGTGGAGAAAGACGGCATCGTGCTCTCCAGGGGCCTTTCGCTGATGGTGCACACCCTCCGACCAGATGGTTGCTGATGGGTTAAGTCTGGGAAAAGCTAAGGTGCATGAAGAACCTGGTTGCTGCACTGCTGTCCGTTGTGCAGCAGGTCTTGGGCGAGCCCCGGTGCTTGTTGCCCCAGCACTGACTGAAGGTAGAATGAAATGGGAAGATGCAGGACAGTCCGTAAGACAAAAGCGGCGTGGAGCTTTGAACGCAAGCCAGCTTCTGTATTTGGAGAAATGTTGTCCTAAGATGCGGCTGCGCTGCAAGGGCTCCGACGGTCACAGAAACAGCCGTGGCTCCCAGTAAAGCTGCTGGCGTTGCCTGGGAAGTGGAGCTTGAGAGACGACCTAATTCGTTGTACGTATTAGCCATCACGTTGGTGAGTAAGTGTAACGAAGCTGCCGTGGGCGGATTGAAAAGCCGTTTTACCACGCTGCGAGCCTGACAGAAGGGCCGCCTCTGTGGGTTACAGCCAGCCTCTTTGGGCACTTAGCAAAAGTTTCTTGCTGGTTAGCATTTAAAATGGGCTTTTCACTTGTAACAACTGACCTTTCCTGAAATCATGTCGTATTGGGTTATAAGTCTTCTTTAAATTTATTCCCACACCAGAATTTTATCAATATATAAGAAATTTAGAGAGATTAGGTGCCAAAACACCCAGCTCCATACTTGTATATTTTCAGTATCATGCAGAATTTAAAATCCCAGGGGCTAGGAACACTGTACACCTTACATGGTTTATTCCTCAGTCATTTCAAAGGAAAAAGTAGGGCCTATGCGGCCATTTCCCTGCTCATCCATCGTGCAACCGTCAAATTTCACCGGGCTTTTACTGTCTTATCGTGATTATTCAATGTCTCTCTATAAATCTCATTTTCTCATTTAGAGAAGACCTCCATTTTGAGAATCTGCATTGTACAGAAGCACGTGTCTGTAACATCTTCAGAGAAAAAAGGCTTACGGTTAATTTGTTTGCTCTCTGTGGTGTGACTTAATCAGGAGAGCCTGACGAATGGGAGGGGCGATTAAATATGTTTAGTGAAATGTTGCTTTTGTCTTGTGCAGAACACGTAGAATGTGCTCTTTAATTTAGTAAATATTTTTTTAAGTAGAGACGCTTTGTTATGGTAGCTACAATAACTCTTAGTCATAAAATTTCTGTAATTATTGTAATATTTCCATCTCTATTGGAAGTTGTTTAGCAACTATTATTTTTCTTTGAAGTGTGATTTTTTCCCTTCTTTTCCTAATGCCTTGCAAAAAAAGAAATAGGGTTCTGCTAATGAATTGAGCAGACATCTAATGTTTTATATGCCTTTGAGCTGTGTAACTTACTATTTGGATACTTGACAATTTGTTTTATTATGGAATTGATAAAATGGTGATGTGTGTTAATGTTAGTCCAAGCATATCTTTATACTGTCTGGGAATGTGTGGTTATAGTTCTATGGGAGAAATAACTTGTCAGTGTTCACCAACTTATAAAATCCTTGTGCAAGAGCTTAAACATATAAATAAATAATGAAATGCAAAAAAAATGATACATTATGTACACAGAAACAAAGAAAGAACCGCAGCCGACTTCTTATTAGAAATCATGCACATCAACAGAAAATAGAGCAGCAGCTTTATTGGCAGGGGCTGGGGGGGGGAACAACTGTCAACCTAAAATGTCATACCCAGAGAAAATATTTTTCAAAGATGGAGATGAAATAAAAGCTTTTTCAGACCTTCAAAAGCTTAGGGCATCCATCACCAGCAGTCTGGCATACATAGAAGAAAAATGATAACAGATGGAATTTATATCTGCACAAAGGAATGAAGTGAACCAGAAATGGCTACTACATGGGTAAATATAAGAGTTTTTCTTCTTTTAAAAATCTCTTTACAGGGGGGCTGCTGTGATCACTCAGGTGGTCTGTGGCACCCGAGTCCCTCTCATCCTTACCAGCCTACCTCTGTTCTTGAGAGGGGAGACTTTGGTGCCCTGAGAACTGACAGGTATGTTCACTTGCTTTGCCTGGAGTAGGGAGTTTTCCACATCTCTGCCCCCACCCTCCACCTCTGCACTTGGCACTTGGGATGGGCCCACACTGATCCAAGCAAACCAGTGCCAGGTGCCATGACCAGGTCCACTGGGGAGCAGCCAGCCCTGAGACTCCTGAGCCAGGCCCCTGTAGTGTCATTTTGTCATATGTGCTTCTGCTTCCCTTGGAGTTTCTTGCCTCCATATCTCTGTTCCTGGGGAATAAAAGCTGCCGTTGGACCTGGGGAAAAAAAAAAAAATCTCTTTACAGGATGACTATTTAAAGCAAAAATAATAATAATATATTTGGGGGCTCACATGTACATAAAATGTATGACAAAACAATGCAAAGTCCAGTATGGGGGAAGCTGTGTAAAGTTCTTGTATTGTTCATGAAGTAATATAATATGATTTGAAGGTAGAGTGCGATACATTAAAGATGTATACTATAAACATTAAGGCGACCAGTAAAATAACAACAACACACACATGACTAAAGAAGTATAGTTGATAAGCCAATAAAAATGTAGAAGATAATCATACAAATTACTTAATTAATCATAAAAAGCAAGCAGGAAAAGATGAAAAAGGGAACTAAGAACAAATGGGCCAAATACGAAACACATATCAAGATAATAGACTTAAACCCACCATATTAATAATTATACTAAATGTAAACTGTCTAAATTCACTAATTAAAAAGCAGAGATTCAAGCAGGACCCTTCACCCAACAGCAGAATGCACATTCTTCTCAAGTGCATTTAAACATTTACCAAGATAAAACACTTTAGGCAAAGAAGACTCAAAAAATTTTAAAGGACTGAAACCATGCAAAGCATGTTCTCTGACCACAATGGAATTAAATTAGATATCAATAACAGAGAGGTAGCGGGAAGATCACCAACTATTTAGACACTAAATAACACACTCCTAAACCCATAGTCCAAACAAGAATCACAATGGAAATTAGAAAACATTTTGAGCTGAATACAGTAAAAACACAGTGTATAAAAATATGTGGGATGCATCTAAAGCAATGGTTAGAAGGAAAGTTATAGCACTAAGTATTTATGTTAGACAAGAAGGATCTCTATCATGAGCTGATTTGTGTCCCCAAAAAAGTTATGTCTAAGTCCCAGTCCCCATACCTCAGAATGTGACTTTATCTGGATAAATGGTTTTACAGATGGATTTAGGCAAGTTAAAATGAAGTCATACTGTAACAAGGTAAGAGGAGACACAGACAGACACACAGAGAGAAGATGGCCATGAGATGATAGAGGCAGAGATTGGATCATATCACAAGCCAAGGAACACCAAGGCTTGCCAGCCACCACGTGAAGCCAGGAGACAGGCGCAGGGCAGGCTCTTCCCTAGAGACTTCAGTGGGAGACGGCCCTGCCAGCGCCTTCATTTAGGACTTGTGCTCTCCAGAACCACGAGACAGAACAATTCTGGTGTTTTAAGCCAGTCTAAGATACTTTGTTATGGCAGCCCTAGAAAACGAAGACAGTCTCAAATCAGTGACTTCAGTTTTCGCTTTAAGAAACTAGAGAAAAAGAAAAGAAAATTAAACCCAAGTAAGCAGATGAAAGGACATTATAAAGACAAGAACAGAAATCAAAGAAATTGAAAACATTAAAACAACAGACAAACCGATGAGACCAAAAGCTGGTTCTTGGAGAAATCAATAAAATTGAGGGCCCTCTGGCCGTGCTGATCGTGGGGAAAAGAGAGAAGACACATATACCAAAATCATGAATAAGAAGAGGGGCCTCGCTGTGGGGCTACAGTCATTAAAAGGATAATAAGCAAGTATTTGAAAAGTTTATGCCATCAAATTGGACAAGTTAGAGGAATTGGATCAGTTTTTGAAGGATACAAACTACTGAAACTCTTTCAAGAATAAACAGGCCATCCAAATAGTCCCACATCTATTAAAGAAATTACGTTTGTAGTTAAAAGGCTTCCACAAAGGAAACACCAGATCCGATGAATTTTCTGGTAAATTCTGCCAAAGACTTAAGGATGAAATAATAGCAATTCTGTATAAACTCTTCCAAAAAATAGAAGCAGGGGGAAATGCTCCAACTCCTCTGATGAGGCCAGCATTACCCCAAACCAAAACTAGACAAACGTATTACAGAAAAAAGGCTACAGACCAAGAGTCCTCATGCACATAGGCACAAAAATTAAGAGCATATTTGCAACTTGAATCCAACAAAATATATAGGCATGATATCATGTCAAAGCAGGGTTTATTTCAGCAATACAAGGTTGGTTTAACATTTGCAAGTCAATCTGTATAATTCACCATATTAACAGACTGGAAAAAAACATAACAATCTCAACAGTTGCAGAAAAAACATTTGACAAAATTCAGCATCCATTCCTAACAAATACTCAGTAAACAGAGAACAGAAAGGAGAAGTTTCAGCCTGATACAAGGCAGTGAAGAAAAACTTAACAGCTCCGTGTTAAGTTATGCTCAACAGTGGAGGATTGAATGCTTGCCTTTAAGATAGGGCACAAGGCAAGCCTGCCGCCTCCCACCACTTCCAAACGTTTTAAAGGAGGTCCTCCATGTGCAATTAGGCAAGGGAAAAAAGATAGATGGCAAAGCAAGAAGTAAAACTATCCTCACATGCAGACAACATGGTTCTATGTGAAAATGCCTAAGGAGTTTCCAAAAAGCTCCTGGAATTAATATGTGACATTAGCAAGGTTGACAGATTCAAAGGTTAATTGTATTTCTACATGCTAGTCACAGACAGTTGGTTAGGAAAAGTTCTTAACACAATAAGAGAAAAAAAAAACTGAAAAATTAATACATGTTATCAAAATGAAAATTTTTTCTCTTTGAGAGATACTTTTAAGAAAATTAAAGGGCAAGCAACAGACTAGGAAAGAATTTTTAAAAATATATATCCAGCAAAGAACTCATGTGTAAAAAATATAAAGAACAATAAGAACTCAATAATAAGACAGCCCAATTTAAAAATGGGCAAAAGATTTGGACATACACTTTACTAAAGTATATTTTTAGCATCATTAGATATTAGGGAAATGAGAATTAAAACCACAATGAGATGCCACTAGGCACCTAGTAGAAGGGCTAAAAGGAAGACTGGCCATACCAAGTGCTGGCGAGGATGTGGAGAAACTGGAGCTCTCACACATGGTCGGTGGGAATGCAAAATGGTGCAATCACGTTGAAAAACATTTTGGCACTTTCTTAGCAAGTTCAACATGTATTTACCATACAACTCAGTCATTCCATTCTTGGGAATTTATCCAAGAGAATTAAAGCAATATGTCCCCAGAAACACCTGTATCAAAGTGTCTAAAACAGCCCCAAACTGGAAATAACCCAAATGTCCGTCAATAGGTGAATAAAAAAATTACGACCCATCATAGATGAATCTCACAATCATGATGCTGAGTGAAAGAAACCAGACCATCCCCACAAAAAAACAAAGTGTGGGCTACATGATGCAGATGGACCCATGTCCCCGAGGCATGTTCAAGTCCTAAACCCTGGTCCCTTTGGACATGACCCCATTTGTAAATGGGATCTTCGGAGATGTCACTAGCTAAGGTGAGGCCAAACTGAACCAGGGTGGGCCCTAATCCCGTAAGACTGGAGTCCTAATAAGCAGAGTAAGTTTGGAAACAGAGGGTGGCAGACGGGGCCACGACGGCCAGGGGACGGAGCCATTTCATTTGTCCTCCTGGCGTCCAGCACTCTGAGACCATAGCTTCCCGCTGTTTAAGCCAACCAGTCTCTGGTACTTTTTTATAGCAGCCCCGGCAAACTAAGGCACTGGGATTCCATTTATATAGAATTCCAGAAAATGCAGACTAATCTATAATGTCAGAAAGCTGATAAGTGACTGCCCGGGGACGGGGGTGGAGGGAAAGGCAGATGACAAATAGGCAGGAAGCAATCTTTGCGGATGATGATAATGTTCATTATCTTGATTGTGGTGCTGCTTTCACGAGCGTCTCCACATGTCAAAACTCGTCACGTTTTGTACTTTAAATACAAGCAGTTTACCGTCGGTCAATTGTGCCTCGCTGAAGCTGTAAACAACAACAAAAGGAAGCGCTCCTTCGACAGCGTCTTCCTTTCCATTCGCCAGCGCAGAGGCTCTGTTGGTGAGGACCAGCACCCGAGGAGCAGCCTTGGACCTGGCACTCCTGGGGACCTGTGCACAAGGGGCCACGGGGCTGACCAGGTCTGCAAGGACCTCCCAGCCTGCGCCCTCCGTTCAGCAAGGACTGAAGTCCGACTCTGCTCGTTTCGCTCCTAAGCATTTCGCTTCCAATCCAATGCCCAGGAACAGCTATAATACCAACACTGCCACGGACGGCACCTCCTTGGCATGCCAGGGGCCTTTATGGCTGTGGTTCCAATCCTCACAGCATTTTCCAGAGAAGGGGTTATCACCCGGTCTTACAGATGTGGGAACTGAGGCTCTGAGCGGCAAGCAGCCTCTCCCTGGATCAGAACTACCGAGGGTGTAAGGAGACTTGGCGGGCACCCTCTCTCCGAGGTGCTTGTGTGGCCAGAGAGGCTGGCAGTGAGGGGCGAAGGGAGCACTCTCCAGCTGGCCCTGGGTCTGGGGGGCCTGGCCCGGGGGAGCAGCAGGAGCCGCCTGGACGGGTCCCAGGGGCGGGAGTTCTATTACAGCTGACCAGACTCCAAGAACTGTCTTCAGGTCCCGGCAGAACCTTGGGAAGTGCTGGCCTTCAGCACGTGCTGCTGGGACAACTAGATCTGCGCATGCAAAGAATGAAGTCGGACCCTACCTCACGCCATATACAACAACGAGCTCCAAGATCAAATATCAGAGCAGATGCTATAAAACTAAGAAGGAAACATAGGAGTCAATCTACAAGACCTTGGGTTTGGCAATGGATTCTAAGACATGATGCCCAAAGTGGGCATCCAAAGGAAAAAGATAAATTAGACTTCATAAAAAATAAAAACTTTTTTTTTCAAAAAAAAACATAAAATATAAAGACTTTTCCTTTCAGGATACTGTCAAGAAAGTGGAAGACAATTTGCAGAATGGGAGAAATATTTGCAAATCATATATCTGATGAGGGACTTGTACCTAGAAAATTTAGAGCTCCCACAACTCAGTAATAAAAAGTCAAACAACCCAATTCAAAAACTGGGCAAAAGACTTGAATAGACATTTCTCCAGTGAAGATGCACAGATGGCTAATGAGCACTGCTACGGTGTGGACATCACTCGTCGTTAGGGAAATGCAAATCAGAGCCACAGTGAGATGCCACGTCACACCCACCGGGATGCCTACAACGACAAGCGTTGGTGAGGCTGTGGAGGCACTGGAACCCTCACACAGTGCTAGTGGGAAGGGGAAGCGGCACAGCTGCTCTGGTAAACAGTCTGCACATTCCTCAATTGGTTGAACACAGAGTTACCACATGACCCAACAATTCCACTCCTGGGTATAAAGCTGAGAGAAATGAAAACATGTGTCTATGCAAAATGTGAACACCAATGTTCATAGCAGCATTATTCACAAGAGCCAAAATGTGGGGACAAAAGTGAAAGTCCATCAACTGATGAGTGGATAAATAAAATGTGGTGCCCCACACGGTGGGACACATTTCCACAATAAAAAGAAGGAAGCTCTTACCTGGGCTACAACATGGAGGAAGCTTGAAGGCGTTGTGTGAAGTGAAAGAAGCCACAAAAGACCACATATTGTATGATTTCATTTAAATGAAATAACCAAGATAATAAATCCACAGACAGAAAGTAGACTAGCAGTTCCCAGGGAGCGGGAGGGGGGATAGGGAGGTGAGAGCTAATGGGTACAGGATTTCTTTTGGGGGCGGCTTTGGTTACATATATCTGTGAATGTACTAAAAGCCATTGAGTTGTACACTTTAAATGGGTGAGTTGCATGATATGTGAATTATATCTCAAAAAAGCTGCTAAGGAAAAGAAGAAGAAAATGCCATCCGACCTCCTTCCAGCCCAGAAATCCTTCCACAGGTGAACCTTCTCCCTCTACTTGATTTCCTCTAGTACTGGAGCCCTCACTACCTCCCTAAGATGCCTTCAACCACCAAGAGTGCTTTGTATCCCGAGTCTAGGATGACCAACTTGTCCAGTTTGCCCAGGACCATCCTACTTTTAAAACCGAAAGTCCCATGTCCTGGGCAAAATGGGATGGTGGTCGCCCTGCATCCCTCAGCCTGCCCCAGACACTGGCCTCATGACCCCCGAGGAGCAGGCTGGGCTAACAGACCTCAGCTGCCCCTCTCCCCACCCACCCCCCTCCCGGCAGGCACCTTGTGTGGGGGGTTCCTGGTTGTGCTCCCTGAGTCTGCACCTGCCTTGAGGCTAAACAGGGCACCAGCTCCATGGCCTCAGCTCCTGGACCCTCACCCCAGGAAAGCCGCTGGCAATGGGGGAAAGCGCTCGGGCAGGGTGGCAGGCAGATCTAGTGCCATCCCCAGACTCTTTGCTTCCAGTTCGGCACCCGGGAGCACTTGAGGAAGCCTCAGTTTCCCTGCCTCCTTGGGTGGCTCCGTAGGGAGCCGACACATGCCCACTGCTGCATCAAGCCCCGGAGTGACTCCATCTCCCCAGTTTGGGGATGCAAAGAGGAGCTGAGCTGGGAAGGCTCCGGGGCTGGGAACAACTCCGTCTGCCCAGAGTAGGCTCCGGGGGACCCACGGGGGAATGAGGCTCTCCTCCGGCCTGGACCCGAGTCCTGCTTCCTGCCCTCAGGCCTTCCCACGTGGTGGCTGGCTGCGGCCGAGGGCCCTGAGCTGACCAGCCACCAGATCTCTAGCAGGCACGGGAACTGGCAGGAATCATTTTCCCGCGCAGTGGAGTAGAGAAAATCGGCAGCAGCCTCCGCGGCCCAGTTTTCAGCAAGGGCAGCCTGCTCACACCCACAGCTGCAGCCCCGTTGCCACCTCCCATCAGACGGGAGCTCCTGGCCTCGCAGAGAGGGTGCTCCCCACGCTCAGGATCTCCCTGTGACCTCAGGGTCGAGGCTGCAAGCACTCAGGGCCAGGCCTGTCCGGGGCCATTCGGACACTGGGTGGACTTACCGATCGCCCACCCCGACTGGTACGGTGCCACATGGGAGCGAGAGGGAGGAAGGGGTGACGTGGGCTCAGCCCCACGACCTGCCACATGGTCTGGAGAAGAGGATTTGAGCCGTGATTGATGACCTGGTAAAACTGGAGTGTCCTTAGGGCCCAGGAAGACCCCGCCCCAGGCCCCACCCCCACCACTCCAGGGGCTCAGGATTGCTTAAGCTTCTTTTTTGGGGGAAAGCTGCCCCCTGTTTCCAGCAGGGGACAGCAAGAAAGAGGCTGAGTGGGCCTAACTGGGGGTGGACAGGAGCGGAGGGGTGGCCAGGAAGGGGCACGGCCCAAGAGAGCCCATGGAAGGCCTGGAGTGCCAGGCCAAGGAGTCTGGATGGATGGTCAGGCGGAGGCAGCTATTGCCAGGGGTCCAGAAGAGGGTGAAACAGGTTTCAGAGCTGGGGACGCCCAACAGACTGGGGGGCTCCCTGGAGGGAGGCAGGGGCTTCTGGACTGGGAGTGGTGGGTGTCAGGGCCTGCTCAGCTTCCACTCTCTGGGCCCAGCATCCCGGTCCAGCACTGCCTCGGCCTCCACCATGGACCCATACACTCAGGGCGGGGCCAGGCAGCCACACCGGGAGCTGGCACTCAGCCTGGCTTGTGGTCATCCCTGACCACAGGTGATGCTTCTTGGCCTGTTCCTGCTTCTGAGACCTCTTAGACGCCTGTGCTCTGTCTCCCTGCCTGGATGCCCAGGCCCCTGCAGGACTGTCTCTGACTGCTTGGCCAGCCTGCCCGGAGGTGCTGGGCCTCTGCTGATCCCAGGGCTACTGCCTGTGGGGGCCACATACATCTGTGTGTGCACGTGTGTGTGCATGAGTGTGAGGAGTGGGCGCAGGGTATTTCTGTGTTACAGGAGGAAACAACAACCAGCCTCCGGCATCACCCGGCGGAACTGATACATCACTGGTGTCACCTGGCTGCACGTTCTAAAGGAACATTCCACTGAGAGCAGCCGGCACCACTGCAGCCCTGCCAGCCCGGCTCCCGTCACCCTGGGGTCCAGTCCTCTGTCATTCCCATGGTCACTCATTTATCCATTCATTCATTCAGCTCATCTTCCCCCCACCTCCAGCTTCCTCAGCTCTGGGTTTGGGCCCCTGAAGCTTGGGAGTGGCAGCTGGACCCAGGGACAGGCCTGCCTGGAAAGACTCACAATGTGTAAGGAAGGTAAGCCCTGGGCAGTGACACCCAGTGAAGTCAGGGCTAAGCATAGGGAAGCACAGAGGGACGTGGTAGCAAGGATCCAGGGAGGCTTCCTGGAGGAGGAGGCACCCAAGTGGAGAGTGGAGGGCCTGGGTGAGAGAGGAAGTAAGGCAGTTCCATGCAGAGGAAGAACTTGTGCAAATGTCCCTTGGGGGACCTTCTATGTGGCCGCCCCCCTCGTGTGAGACAGGAGGGCCACCCGAGGGGGACCAGCCCAGGGGAGAGCTCCTGAGGAGGCAGCCCCCCATTCCTCCCTCCTCCCAGCAGTGTGGGCTAATGAGACGTAGCCTGGGGGAGGGCAGGGAGGGTGGTTCCTGGAGAAAGGGCACAAGAGATGACCAGGGAGACAGGAGGCTAGTGCTGCCACTTTCCAAATGTCCAAAACCCTGTCCTGGGGCAGAACGGCTGAGCTCTGGTCTAGGGGCAACCAAAGACAAATGGCAGCTCTGAGTTTTCCGCTGAACTGTTCGGCCATGGAGACTTCCAGGGAGGGAGGCAGTTTCCCGTCACCTGAGGGGTGCAAGCAGGAGCTAGACGTCCCCATCAGCGGCATGTGTGGACTCAGCGGTAACCCTGCTGGCCCTCAGCAGTGAGCTGGGGGAGGGGAAGGAGACCAGCCCAGGGGGGGCGTGGGGCCACAGGCAGGGGGACCTAGGGCAATCCAAGAAGGCTTCGGAGAGGAGGCGGCTTTGGAAGTTGAGATGAGGCATTTCCAGGTGGACACTCCTTGGAAGGGCATCTCAGGGTAAAGGAACAGCATGTGCAAAGACCCAGAGGCTGGAGAGCCTGGATGGCATTTGGCAGCAATGGCTGGAGCAGAGTCTGGGGCTCTGAGGCCAGCTGGGGTGGGCCCCGGGGCGTTCAGAGCTCAATCACATGGGAACCCAGCCCCACACCAAGGTCGGACCTGGGACCGGGACGGGGCTGCCGACGGAGCCTGGGCCCCCAGGTGTGACCTTCCTGAACACCTGCTGCCTGCCAGCAGGTGAGTCTGTAAACAGTGGAGTTGTGAGCCCTGTGGCCCCACCAGCTCCACACCCGAGCCCAAGGAGGCTGGGAGCAGGGGTGACACCGCCCCTCGGCAGCCTAGCGCCCCCTGCCCAGCAGGAAGTGTGGCTCACAGGGGTCTGACCATCCAGCACCAGGAGGATGGGGGAGGCAGGGTGGTGGGCAAGAAGCTGGGTGCTGCCCCTCCCCTGGCAGCTGCCAGCAGCCCGCACAGAAGGGGAGCAAGGATGCTGGGCAAAGTCGTCCCGGGGGGTTAGAATGCCCCGTGTCCTCTGGGCCGAGAAGCCCCTCCCTCCAGCAAGGCTGCCCTTGATTCTTTTCTCGATACGACATGCCTTGGCCTTATCTATCCGTGCATGAGAAGTTAATATACTCATATGTTTTGTTTTGATAAATATTTGTTGGAAATGGATTCTCCAATTTACAGCTTTCGAGCCCGAGCCACAGCCCCCAGGGCCACCACCCCACCTGCTAGGAAGACGCAGTGCAGTTCCTCTGAGATGGCCCACGGCAGGGCCATGGGGGCTGCCCCGATGGGACCACTGGGACAGAGCCTGGGACCTGGGGCCTGTCGGTGGGGTAAGGGCCCCCGCAAGCTGGGCTCAGCCGCAGGAAGAGGGCAGGGGTCTGGGCTCTGCTTGGGCCTTTACCACAAGGCTGGGACCCCGATTTCCATTAGTAAAATGGGGGCCATTTCCTTCTTTTGTTTGTCTTGGGTTGTCCCCCAGAAGCAGACTGGGTACTCAATTTATTAAAACGTGCTTTCTGGTGGCCTGGAGCTACGTGCCCCAGAGATTGATGCTCTCCATCTCAATCCATTCCTGGGGTTGTGAGGCCATTGTAAGGACCTTTTGATGAGTTGACTTCAGTGAAGGTGCCGCCTGAATGAATCAGGATGGCTCTTATCCTATCACTAGAGTCTTTTATAAGCAGAATGAAATTCAGACACAGAGAGCAAGCCACAGAGAGCAGCGAGAAGCGGAATGGCCACGGAACCCGGCTGAGAGGGGAGAAGCCAGGAGAGGCCGCCGTGTGTGTTGCCGTGGGACCGCCGGCAGCCAGCCCCAGAACGACACAGCCTTCTGGGAAGAAAGCATCGCCTTGTTGATGCCTTAACTTTGGCCTTCTGGCCTCAAAACCATGAGCCAATCAATTCCCATTGTTTAAGCCAACCCATCGCATGGTATTTGCTTCAGGAATTTGTTTCAGGAAACTAAAACGTGCTCCCAGAAGAAAACGATGAGGGAGCTGGGGCAGCGAGATGGGGCAGGGGGCAATTTGAGGGAAGTTCTACCTGTGGAGGGCAGCTCCATCCTGACGCCACGGGGGAGCCCCGGAGGGTAAGTTACGTCTGTCTCCTAGCTTCCTGGGGCTGCCAGGGGCTAAGACAACAGAACTCCATTCCCTTCCGGTTCTGGAGGCCAGAACTCTGAGATGAAGGTGTCGGCAGGGCCATACCCAGGTGCAGCTCCCCAAGGGCTCCAGGGCAGAATCTGGGGGCCCCAGGCCTGCCTCGGCTCGTGGTCACATCACTCCAGTGTCTGCTCTGTCTTCACGTGGCCTCTGTGTCCTGCATCCTCTCCTCTCCTTATAGGGATGCCAGCCATTGGATGTAGAGCCCACCTAAATCCAGGCTGGTTTCATCTTGAGTTCCTTACCCAGTTACATTTGCAAAGGCCCTATGGCCCAGTATGGTCCCATGCTGAGGTTCTGGGTGGACATGAACTCTGGGGCCCACATCCCCCAGGACAGCTCCTACACCATGGCATCTGTGCAGGGAGCCAGCAGACCTCTCAGCTGCCCCAGGGCGCCACGGAATAATGCTCCATGAGCCTTCTCCAATCCCAGTCTGCAAGGGGAGGCAGGCAGGGAAGTGGCTGGCGGGAACCAGTTAGTCCTGGAGCCCAAGGGGATGGGAGGGCTGGACCCCTATGCCCACATGCCCGCAGGGATGGCACACGCAACAACCCCGGACCTGCACGTCACGTGACCTCCGCCAGTCCTCCCTCCGCCCTCCCTCTCCCCCTTCATCCATTCATGGAACCAGTATGCCCTGAGCACCACTCCAGGCCCAGCACCACGCTGGCTCCTGCTCCACGTAACACCAGAGAGCAGTCAGAGCCACGAAGAAAATGAAACAGGGCCTGCAGTGGACAGACTGGGTGGGGATGGCAGCTGGGAGGGCAGCTGAGTCTGGAATGAGGCAGGGGGCCTGGGGCCATGGTGTCCACACAGCCACGTGTCCCTGGGTCGGCACAGCCTCCCCAACCCCAGCTGAAGCCCCCTCCTCCAGGAAGCCTGCCAGTAGCCCCTGGGGCTCCAGGCTCTGGCTGCACTGGCCACAGAGGCCATTCTGGACTAGCCCACCCACCTTGCCAGGCTCTCTTAGCTCTCCAGGTCATATCATCTGGACTCTCCCAGAGCTCCCTGGAGGTGGGTCCTGTGGGACAGGAGACTTGGACGTGTTCACATCTCTGCTCAGTCCCCTGCTT